>JAZHYW010016393.1:0-23934 GCA_037355805.1 Ixodes ricinus
TTGTAGAACCAGATTGGACAAACTGAACAACTGTTTATTAAAGGTACACACTGAAAGTTACATTGTTACAAAGACAATATCGAGCAGAAGACGCGTTAACCGCGTCTTTCCTTTAGGAGGACCCAACACAAAGAGACCGAGCCACACCCCGGCAACCCAGAAATTCCCCCGTTTCTCTCTCTCCTGGTCATAAAACACTACGCCGACCACGTAGACTAAACACTCTCCGAAGAACTCTCCGTCCCTCGGGTCGGGTTTCCAAACTCCGTGCCCCCTCGCCGCGGCTCAAGTGATTTGTGGTATACGAGCCAGTAGACCGAGGTGGCACGTGAAACTCTATCCGCAACATCCTCCCCGCAGATGAGCTTAGCTCATCTCAAGTGGGTATAGACGCTGAACAGGGCGCCTGACCTCTGAGCCGTTACACAATTTTATCTTACAGGCTCGCACATTTCCGTCCCGACCTGGGAAACACTCCAGAATCCTGCCGGTTCTCCAAAACAATCGAGGAACGTGGTCGTCATGCACAATTACGACATCACCAACACTGAGACCGCTGCTGGATTGAGGCCTACGAGCATGGGCACTTCGCAGGTTATACAGATATTCTTTAGCCCACCTGTTCCAAAACATATTCATCAATCGCTGGCGGTGTGACCATCTCCCAACCAACTCCGTTCGAGTGGATGTCACGTCTCCTCTTTTATGATGAGGTAATGTGGTTAGCCTCCTACCACAAAGGAAGTGAGCAGGAGTTAAGACACTTGGTTCGTTTGGTTCGGAGTAGACATACGTCATTGGTCGAGAGTTGATCACAGCCTCAACTTCCGTTAGTACAGTTGTGATCTGATCGACATCAAGCGCAGCTTTGCCGATGTTTCTTTTCAGGCAACTCTTAACCGATCCCACCATACGCTCCCAAAACCACCCCACCATGGAGCTCTTTCAACGATAAACCTCCAAGTGATCCGGTGGGTGGCGCAGTAGTCTTTCAATTCGGAACTACATAACACTGCATACATCTGCTTTAGATCTTTAGCAGCTCGTTTGAAAGTCAGTGCATTATCTGAACACATCATTCGCGGCAACCCACGCCTTGACACAAAGCGTCTGAAAGCCATTAGAAAGGCGTTGGTAGACATATCCAGGACAAGTTCTAAATGTATCGCTCGCGTCACAGCACATGTGAATACAAGAATATATGCCTTGACACTGTTTGTTCCGGATTTCACGAACATCGGTCCAGCAAAGTCCACGCCACAGACCTCGAACGGTTCTGCCCTTGTTACGCGGTCTTCAGGCAGAGGTGCCATCGGGGCGGTCATGGGCTTGAGCTTGAGTCGAAGACACATCTTACAGCGTCCGATCACTCGTTTTACACACTGTCGCCCTCTCACAACCCAGTAGTGCTCTCGCAGCTCACACAGAGTAGCACTCACACCACCATGCAGAATGCGAACATGCGTGTGCTCAACGAGGAGCTCCGTGAAACGGTTGTCTCCCGGAAGTAGCACCGGAAACTTGGTCTCGTCGGGTGCCGAGGCATTCTGCAGTCGAGTCTCTATGCGGATCACACCGTCTTCATCCAAGAAAGGGTGCAGGTCCCGGATACGCGAGCTCGACCGCAGGCGGTCACCGGCGACGAGGCTTGCTTTTTCCTCGCTGTAGCTCTCTTCCTGAATGTGTTTCGTCCAGTATTTCTCTGCCTCCTCCAATTCACTGGTGGACAAAGAACCGCTGAGTCTTGGCCCCTTGCCTTGTAAGTTTTTAATGAATCGCATGATCCACGCCGTCACCCTCATTGCCTTGAGCCATTTGCTGTAGTCTGTAAGCACGAGGAGAGGCTCTTGTACGGCTGTTTTGCTGTGCAGCACTGTGGTTTTGCTTCTTAGCTCTGCGTCAGCATCCGGAACCTCGTCGTTCGTCTCTCTTCTTTGAGGCCAGAAGTCTGGATCACGTGACAACCACTGCGGGCCCTGCCACCACACCTTGGAAAGGGTCAGGTTGGAGGCGGGTACTCCTCGGGTGAGCATGTCCGCGGGGTTGTCCTTCCCTGAACAGTGTCGCCACCGAAGGGGGTCGGTGTTGCTCTGGATCTCCACGACCCTGTTGCACACAAATGGCTTCCATTTGCTTGCCGATGCCTGAATCCAACTGAGGGTGATGGTGGAATCTGTCCAAAGGTGGCATTCCAGGTCGGGCAAATCCAACGTCTCAATCAAGAAAGCCATCAATCTTGATCCGATAAGAGCGCCGAGGAGCTCCAGACGTGGCAGGGTCATTTTCTTCAAAGGTGCAACACGTGCCTTGGACATCACAAGCCGTACGCTGGTGTTTCCGTTAGTGTCCTCGACTCGCATGTAGGCCACAGCTCCGTACGCCTGAGTGCTTGCGTCCGTGAAAACATGGAGTTGTCTGGACTTAACTGCTCCCTCTGTCACCAAGAAGCATCTGTCGACTGAGAGAGAGCCAAGTTCGGCAAGCTCGCCGCACCATGCAAGCCATTCCTCACGCAAATCATTTGGCAATGAGTTGTCCCAGTCGATTCCTCTTTCCCAAATATGCTGAAACAAAATTTTGGCTCGGATGCTGTATGGAGAGAGCAGTCCCAAAGGGTCAAAGAGTCTCGACGTGGTCTGAAGAACGAACCTCTTCGTATCCATTCTTTCTTTGACGAAGTCTGACAGTGACTGTAAGTTCACTTGCAGATTGTCTTGTTCGGTGTCCCACAGAATTCCCAGTACCTTTGTCAGACCTGACGATTCAGCACACGTAGACGTCTCGTCCGCTGTCTTTTCAATGTGACACCTGAGTTCTTTTGAGCTCGTCGACCACTTTTGAAGCCTCATTCCCGCCTTGGCAAGTATTTCCGTGGAGTCATCGTAGAGTTTCTGCGCCTCTTCGTATGATGAGACGCCCACAATCAGGTCGTCAACATAAAAACACTTTTCAAGGTGCATCGCCGTTGGCTTGGCTTCTCCCTCGACTGAACGCAGGTGATGCTGCAATGTCGCTGTCAAGAGAAAAGGGCTTGCAGTTGACCCGAAAGGAACTCTTGTCATTCGAAACTCTTGAATGGGAGGCAATTCCTCTCCAGGAACGGGAGGGCTGTCAAACCACAAAAAACGAAGAGCATCCCTGTCCTCAGGTCTCACGCTGATTTGAAGAAAAGCCTTCTGAATGTCAGCTGTTAGTGCTATCCTGTGAAAACGGAAGTTCACCAGGATCTTCAGCAGGTCGTTGTTTAGATTAGGTCCTTTCTCCAGATGGTCGTTCAGCGAGAGCTCTCCTGTAGTGTGCGAAGACGCATCGAAAACCACTCGCAACTTTGTAGTGGCTGAAGCTTCTCGGATAACAGCTCTGTGTGGCATGTAGTACACATTTTCCTTTTCGTTGGTTTCTTCCGTCACTTTCTCTGCGTGTCCGTCGTTTAGGTATTGCCCCATAGCAGAGTCGTACTTCAGAAGAAGTTCTTCGTCTCGAGCCAAGCGATGGCAGAGCCCTTGCAATCTCTTCTCTGCCACCTTTCTGTTATTGCCGAGATCCCCGAGGTTCTGAGACTTCCAGGGAAGAGCAACTTCGTATCTTCCATCTGTCATGGTGATAGTCTCCTCGAAACCCCGTAATACAGACTCGTCGTGAGCAGAGTTGGTCGTTGAGTCCTTGATGCCGAGGCTTTCAAGTTCCCAGAACTGTCGCAGGGTCGAGCTTACTTCATCGTCGCCCGTTGCACCAGCTCTGAGCACGCACACGTTGCTGGTTGTTTGCTTTCGTCTTGGGTTCTTTGAGGTCACGGGGCCCTGAAATGTCCATCCCATTGTTGTTTTCACGGCTGACAGACACCTGTTGTTTTCATCCCAGCATACCTCATGCTCCAACAGCTTTCCAAGCTGATCTGCTCCAACTAGAAGGCTGATTCCGCACTCTCTCTGAACGCCTGGGAAGACCAGCACATCCGCTAGATACTTTTTTTCTTTCGCGATTTTCTGCACGAAGTCATTGTCCATCGGTACGCGATCGATGTCTTTGCATATGACCGGTACCTCAATCGCCTCGATCCTGTGCTTCTGATTGTCGTATTGACTTTGAAGTTCGATTTCTACCAATCTTCGCTCGTGCCTTTCGCTGTCCCGGACACTTCCGAACGCGTTAACGCTCAGATTCACTTTGCCAATCACCTTCAGTTTCAGCTTTCTTGACACATCTTCTCTGATGAAGGTTCTCTGACTGCCGTTATCAATGACGCCTCTAATGTAACAGCATTCATTTTTCGTCATGAGCCAGCCGCGGAACGTCTGCAGAAGCACATCGTCGTTATCATCACAACTTCCGTTTGTTTTTAAAGCTGTGTGAATACTCGTGCTATTCACTTCGTTTCTTCCGACCTCAGGCGTCTTTTTTGCATACCGTGGGTCGCACATTGTTGTGGCATGCCTGCCTTTGCAGGTTTCGCATGTTATCTTGCGGCGGCAAGTTCTTGCGCGGTGACCTCGTGTCGTGCATTTAAAACACCTGCCATCTTTAGACAAGCGTGTCATCTTTTCGCTGAGGCTCAGTTGATGTTTGCATTCTTCGGTTTTGTGCCCACTAGAATTACAGAAAAAGCAGTCATTTGAGACCAGCTTGCTGTGGAGAGCCATGGAGGTTGGAAGGACCTTTCCTTTAGGAGCTGAGCGTCGTTCTTTGTTTTTCTGAGCAAACGCATCATGTCCGCTACGCTCTCTGCTTTCAACTTCGACCGACAGGAACTCCAAAATCTTCTTTAGCGTCCCCTCTGATGTCTCAGCTTCCACTGGGCCGTTATAGCTTCTGTGTCGATGGTAAGCTACAACTAGGTCACTGGGCATCGCCTTCAAGAGAACCTCACACATCATCGACGAGTAGGACGCCGAATTTACGCCCAGTGAGGTCAACCCCCGAATGTGAGTCTGAACATGATCATGTAGCTTTCGCAATCCAACGACATCGTCTGGGGACCTCACCTGGTGTACCGTTCTAAGCTTGTTCAGGTGCTCCTGCTCGATCTGGGTTTTATCTCCAAACCTCTTCTGTAGCAGCTCTATCACCTCGACGTAACCTTCCTCAGTTGCTACAAGTCCAGACAGAGCAGAGGCGGCCGTTCCGGTAAGTTGAGAGCGCAAATAATGAAATTTCTCAACATTCGACAAGCTGCGATTATCGTGCACCGTCGCTCTGAATTGATCCCAAAATCCTTGCCATTTGCTGAGTTCTCCGTTGAAGGTGATCATTTGCAGCTTAGGCAATCTGGTACCGCTTCCGGTGGCTCTCTCCCGATGCAGCGAGTCGTCTGTGCGCGACGTCATGGGGCCGTTCTTCATTCGGTCGATCTTAAGTTCCAACTGCGCCAGTGAGGCGATCGCCGTGTCCTCGTACTCCATCACGGCGTCGCACTCAACACTGAGCTCCTCGGCAGGCACCAAAGGCTCTAATTCTTCATTTAGCTTCACGAGCTCGGTGTTGCTCAGTTTCAATCTTTGGTAAAGCACGCTAAGAGCCTCAACGTCTGGTTGAGGGGATGCCAAAGATGCTCTTACCTCGTTGACCAAACGAGTGTTCTGGGCCCTCCTCGATGCTCGTCGTACTTTCAGGCGTTCCATGGTCTTGTTAATCCAATGGCCTCGTTAACACAACTTTCTTTATCTTCCCGGGTTTCGGCACCAAATTATGTTGTAGAACCAGATTGGACGAACTGAACAACTGTTTATTAAAGGTACACACTGAAAGTTACATTGCTATAAAGACAATTTCGAGCAGAAGACGCGTTAACCGCGTCTTTCCTTTAGGAGGACCCAACACAAAGAGACCGAGCCACACCCCGGCAACCCAGAAATTCCCCGTTTCTCTCTCTCCTGGTCATAAAACACTACGCCGACCACGTAGACTAAACACTCTCCGAAGAACTCTCCGTCCCTCGGGTCGGGTTTCCAAACTCCGTGCCCCCTCGCCGCGGCTCAAGTGATTTGTGGTATACGAGCCAGTAGACCGAGGTGGCACGTGAAACTCTATCCGCAACATCCACAGCATCACCAACTTCTGTTAAAAGATGGGTTCCAAGTTCTGTTTCGAACCCCAGGTTAACCTGGGTAGGCAAACTGGTAATGTCAATATCTGTGACTCGATCGATACCGGAGGATGAAAAACCAATGTGCATCGCAGAGTGTGTACACGTTTTGTAACAAAAAAAGCAATGATAGGCACTTACTAAATAGGAGTCTAGAACAGATTGACTTTCTTAAGCATCCAATGGGTTGCGTATTTTGTTGTCTGATAAAGAAGAATTTTTCGTCATCTTGCCGAAGGTAACTTTGCTGAGAAAGCTAATGCAGTCGTGCAGAAGAACTTTAGGCAAGACAGTAACCAACTAACTTAGGTAAAAGACTGAGCCTTAAAGTTACTCAGCAGGCTAAACTTGCGAAAGGTCGCAGCAGAAACGAAAAAGGGGAAGAACTTTGTTAGATGTATTTTTCGCTGCCAAAACACACAAACCAGGCATACCTATTCGGAACATGGCATCAGAGCGAGATACCTGACTGAGGCGGTTCTGTTGCATTACACCTTCTTAACTCACTACAAATAGATGACCCATTTTGCATTCCTAGCTCAACGTCGGTAATTGAATTTCTAGATGTAAATGACCTAGTATGATGCAGCGCATGCAGTATTGATGTTGAAAAGAGGTATTATTCTATGTCCACCATGTAGACTCATGAAAGAGCGTAAAGGAATGTATAAATGAAAGGACGACAATGATGAAACACGTTTCAGGACAATTAGCAGAATTTTAGCAGAAACATTTTCTTGAAGATTAGTAATTTCATCTGAAATCATCATTTATAGGCTGGCAAGTTCATGTGCAGAAGTAAGGCGTTTGCTTAGGTTCAAGGGTCGCACCTATGCTTAGCAATAGGTTTCTAGAAAAAGTCGACAGGGCCCCTTTAACATGAATTGGTTAGTAATACAAAACTAATTTTCAGATATGTAGATGACTATTTGGTGTTCATAGCGAAGACAAAGATCAGTAGAGCAAATAACGGCGTGCTAAGGTCGTTCACGTAAGCAAGGCTTTGGCTTTCGTTTTACCTTTGAGACCCCTGAGAGAGTATGAAATTGGCATGTTTGTATGTTCTATTGGACGTCAAAGAAGAACATGTATGCTGGATGCACCACCATAAAACCACCAAGATCTTACTTGACTATAGATCGTCACATTCAAACCTCGTCACAAACAGTATCGCTCCTTCACGCTTGAGGTCAGCGTTAACAAAATCCTGCATCCACAAAATGAAACTAAGCTTCTCGGCCAAAAGCGCCAGGCTCAAAGAAAGTTAACTGTGTCTTCCCAGACATGGTTATCTGATTGGCACGTGACATATTGACCCGTAACATCAAGGTGTATCGCAAAAAATAGTAGAATAATAAAGGTAAGGAAAACAAAATAATGCAGCTGTCATACCATATATTCACCGCCTGTCTTATAGGATGAAGGGAGTTGCCTCAAGATATGAGGTTAATGTCGTATTCTCAGCCCACAACAAACTGAGCAGGATCGTAACCGCGGTATAAAAACGCGCAAACATAAGGAGTCATACAGAGAACAACGAATGCCACACTAAGCAGGGCATGAAGTTCGTGGGCAAAACGGGACTGTCTACGAAACTCCATTCTCTTGCGGACATTCATACATTGCACAAACGGGGAGGTGCTTAAAACAGAATTGGCGAACATCACATTTTGTTAAAAGGGAGAGCATACTCCCATTTAGCAATACATTGCTGTAACTTCGACTGTGAACCACGGGTTAGAGACACCTTGTCCAAACACCAAGGTTATTTGACTACTTTGATAGTTGAGGCCTACCATATGGGGAAAAAACAAAACAACAACGTTCCTGAGTCAACTATTTGTGAATCAAAGAAGCAGTGCGGATGGCTTTTTCAGACCATGTATAACTTCTTATTTGAAGAAACGAGAAAAAAGAAGCGACCCCACCATAAAAAGAAAAGATCCTATGCCCGCGTGTTTTTCATAATAAGAGAGTTGGTAGTCAGCGGCTTGTCCTTTAGGCTTTTTACCCTCTGTGTCCTTGTGTTTTTCGCACTGTCTTTAATTATGAACGAATGGCAACTAACCCAACTGTCCATTCAAGCTAATTAAATGTTGCGAGCGATTCCAAAAAAAATAAATAAAGTCGCCCCTTTTCGTACTAGCGTGGCGGCAAAGGCACTGGTGACACAGAATGTGATGTTTTCGTGTGTAGGTGGTGTGAAGGGGAGCAGAAGTAGACGGCTTACGATTAGCCTCTCCAACGACGAACGTGGCACCTTGAAAAGGAATTCGGTGCTGCCAGGACATTGCATTTTTTCTCAAAGAGTGTCATCCGCTCGGCTGAGGACCTGGGATCTTACTTCAAAGGCGCCATGCGCACATATGGCCTTGCAGTTCTTTGTCGTGCTTGGTAAGCGCATGGGGGCTTCATTGCTCTTTTACTTGTGGGTGACGTCTTGCGCTGTGGCAATGTGAGTACGACGTTCTGAGAGCCTGCTGCAGTGTGGCACACAGCGTGCGGAAACAGAACAAGGAGGGGCGCAGCAATGCAGAAAGCCTGGATTTCAGAGAGTTTCAAACTGGTCGATTGGGGTCACGTGAATTATGGAGCGCGTTTTGAATACGAGCTGCGAGGAGATGGCAAAAGTGTTGATCGCCGGCAGGCATCTCCGCCTTTCGTACGCTTTCCTCCATGCGTCTAGGCAGCGCGTGCTGACTTGAGATGAATCTCAGCGGGAGGCATCCGGCAATAGATTGCACAAACTTCTTAGAATGGATGCTTGGGCGAGTTGGATATTCATATTGTAGGAGAAGCGCAGAAGGAAACTCACTCACACAGAAATTGCAGGCACACCAAAAAAACGGTCACTCAAGTCGCGCTGACTTACAACTCAAATTGTATTTTCGCCTTCTTTCTTTTTCTTTTACCCGTATTAATTTGTCTCACTTCGTTCTCTTTTGTACAACACAAACAGCAATCTCTATCGCACATCACCTTCGAGAGTCAAGAAATAACAATTCTTTTTCAGTAAGCGTTATGGAGGGACTACTAACACATGTGTCACTCTTTTTTATGATGTTAGCTGCCTCTATTATCTCACGTGTTAATTGGTGATGGTTCTTTCCAATTACGGCGCTATTTTTAAAGTCCGCAGTGCACCCACAGTCACGGCAGTGGATGCCCAAAAGTCCTGAGTTTGCTAATCGGATGTTGTTGTTATGTTCCCTTAATCTATCATTTATGCATCTTCCAGTTTGTCCTATGTACTGTTTGCCGCATGAAAGGGGAAAGGAATAAATCACTCCTTCTGAGCAAGGTATGTATGGGGTTTTATGCTTTTTAGTGCAGCCGGTATTGGTTTTTTGTATGGCGTTAACTTTTTTACATAGGCCTGAGAGCTTGATGGGGGCGGAAAAGACTACATCAATATTTGCGCGATTCCCAATTTTCTTAAGGTTATGAGAGATGTTATGAATATAGGGGATGACTACCGGTCTTTGGTTACTGTATCTGACGCGTGGCTTCCGGGATGTGATTTGTCCTTTTTTAATCTGTTTAAGGAGGCTTTCGGCGACCGAAGTTATTAGATGTGAAGGATATCCCGCACTTAGTATCCTAGATACTTGTCCTGTGAAGCTTGCTAGGCCTGCATGCTGGCAGGACTTGAAAATAGAGTTTTTTAAGCACTGATTGACAATTCCTCTCTTTACCAATTTCGAATGCGCCGAATCATAATTGAGGAGTGGTTTTTCCCTCTCGGCTCATACGACCAACAGACATGACGGGGCTGAAGGGACAGTCTTAGGTCCAGAAATCTTAAGGATCCTAGCTCTGGTAGCTCGTGTGTGATCTCCAAAGGGTTTAAACATGTCCTAAACTTGACGAGCACATTGGGCACATGAATCCGGAGGTCTTTTTCGTTGGTTTCCAGGAGTATCAAATAGTCATCAACGTAGCGAAAAACCTTTGCCACTGTCGAGGAATCTAAGCTCTTTTGAAGCAGTCTGTCGTGGTATGCTAGGAATAAATCACTGAGAATTGGCGCAATGCAGGCCGATGCAGACTCCCTTTTTTTGGAGGTAGGTGTTACCGTTCCAGAACACAAAGGTAGACTTGAGATAAAAGCTGAGCAATTCAAGAAATTGCTTTGAAAGTCTGAGGTGTTCTGAATATGGCAATACTACAAGCTGTTAATGCATCTAAGAGGCGCTTGAGGACCTAAATATAATAAAGATCCTTGCTATTAATTGAAAAAGCACGGCTTAGTTGGCACTATGTTCATGTAAGACGCTAAGTGATGTCCCTTTGAGTTATTGTACCAGAACGGGACACCTGGCAAAAATCTTTGGCTATATATTTACAAAGAAGACTTAATTTATTAACAGTTGATGATCCCTTTTTGGTAAAAAACTCAAATGAAGTCATCAGCTTCTTACAAGAACACAGTGCCAACCAATACCAGGCTTTCTCAATTGACATCAAGGACCTTTATTATGCTTTACCTCAAGCACGCCTCTTAGAGTGCATTGAAGACAGCATTGACTCGTATGGTGCCATAGCTTTTCAGAACACCTCAGGACTTTCCCAAAGCAACTTTCTTGATTTGCTCAGGTTTTATCTCAAGTCTACCTTTGTGTTCTGGAACGGTAACACCTACCTCCAAAAAAAGGGAGTCTGCATCGGGT
This sequence comes from Ixodes ricinus, assembly GCA_037355805.1. NCBI lineage: Eukaryota > Metazoa > Arthropoda > Arachnida > Ixodida > Ixodidae > Ixodes > Ixodes ricinus. The sequence continues at coordinate 10,753 of JAZHYW010016393.1, forward strand.
CCTGCATTGCGCCAATTCTCAGTGATTTATTCCTAGCATACCACGACAGACTGCTTCAAAAGAGCTTAGATTCCTCGACAGTGGCAAAGGTTTTTCGCTACGTTGATGACTATTTGATACTCCTGGAAACCAACGAAAAAGACCTCCGGATTCATGTGCCCAATGTGCTCGTCAAGTTTAGGACATGTTTAAACCCTTTGGAGATCACACACGAGCTACCAGAGCTAGGATCCTTAAGATTTCTGGACCTAAGACTGTCCCTTCAGCCCCGTCATGTCTGTTGGTCGTATGAGCCGAGAGGAAAAAACCACTCCTCAATTATGATTCGGCGCATTCTAAATTGGTAAAGAGAGGAATTGTCAATCAGTGCTTAAAAAACTCTATTTTCAAGTCCTGCCAGCATGCAGGCCTAGCAAGCTTCACAGGACAAGTATCTAGGATACTAAGTGCGGGATATCCTTCACATCTAATAACTTCGGTCGCCGAAAGCCTCCTTAAACAGATTAAAAAAGGACAAATCACATCCCGGAAGCCACGCGTCAGATACAGTAACCAAAGACCGGTAGTCATCCCCTATATTCATAACATCTCTCATAACCTTAAGAAAATTGGGAATCGCGCAAATATTGATGTAGTCTTTTCCGCCCCCATCAAGCTCTCAGGCCTATGTAAAAAAGTTAACGCCATACAAAAAACCAATACCGGCTGCACTAAAAAGCATAAAACCCCATACATACCTTGCTCAGAAGGAGTGATTTATTCCTTTCCCCTTTCATGCGGCAAACAGTACATAGGACAAACTGGAAGATGCATAAATGATAGATTAAGGGAACATAACAACAACATCCGATTAGCAAACTCAGGACTTTTGGGCATCCACTGCCGTGACTGTGGGTGCACTGCGGACTTTAAAAATAGCGCCGTAATTGGAAAGAACCATCACCAATTAACACGTGAGATAATAGAGGCAGCTAACATCATAAAAAAGAGTGACACATGTGTTAGTAGTCCCTCCATAACGCTTACTGAAAAAGAATTGTTATTTCTTGACTCTCGAAGGTGATGTGCGATAGAGATTGCTGTTTGTGTTGTACAAAAGAGAACGAAGTGAGACAAATTAATACGGGTAAAAGAAAAAGAAAGAAGGCGAAAATACAATTTGAGTTGTAAGTCAGCGCGACTTGAGTGACCGTTTTTTTGGTGTGCCTGCAATTTCTGTGTGAGTGAGTTTCCTTCTGCGCTTCTCCTACAATAGAGTTGCAAACGCTTCGACCCCTTTTTTAATCTGAATTATCTAGAACAACGAGCAGACTCCTGGCGCCAGTTCGCGGTAAAAAGATCTTAGAACTATCTGAACTCGTTGCGACAGAAAGAGCACGTCTAATACCCCATTCACACGGCAGCGTAAAGGTACCTTTAGCTTAGGTCCCTTAGCTGAAGGTACCTGTCGTAAATGGCGTTCTTGATCACACGATAAATAAACGGAGCACTTTAAGTTGATGTCGATTGCATTCCTGCTAAACCGCGAGAGGAGCACGTGATAAACAATTATTCCTCGAAATCGGTTTCTCGCGCAGTTTTTGTAGTGTAGTGGTGGAAGTTTGTTGATAGATTGGGGGAAAAAGAAGAGGAAATAAAGGTGGAGAACAGTGATGGTCGCCATTGCTTGGCTCCTGTCTCTGCCGCCTTTCTGACCATTATTTATCATTTCAACAACTCTACATGCCAGTGACGCTATCGAAAGGGATTGACGACGACGAGGATAAAAGGTCCTCGGCGGGAGAGTACCGGACGCATCGTCTACAAGCTCGAAAAACAGCTCGCAGTGGTCCATCGCGTTCGGGTTCGTAGCCGACATTCTTTTCCACGTGCCGCCGCTGCTACCTGCTAGCTGGAGTATGCGTTCCTCGTTAATGTATTATTCCATCGCATTTGTGTCCAGAATCATTTCGTAATTCGCTACTTATATATATTCAATTTGTTATAATGCATTAAACAAGATATATTTATATATCTGTGATTTTTATTTGGAGTTCTTGGGTCCGAGGCTACTCCCTGTAGCTGTAAAGGGAGCTCGGCGAGCTCCGTTTAACACAGGACCTCCCTTAGCGAAAGGGACCTTTATGCTACGTGTGATCACGTTCTCCAGCTCCCTTTACGACAGGTACCTGGGCTAAAGGTACCTTTACGCTGCCGTGTGATTTGGGTATAAGGCAGTGTAGGCTTTTTTCCTCTTTTTTCTTGTCGCTCTTTTAGCGTTCCTTTTTCGAGGAAACCTGGAGCGCGCTCGTATTACCGCGTGCACGACGTGCATGACAGAGAAGAAAAGCTTCTCTGTTCATCAATAAGATTTGTGTTTATTCTTAAAGCGAGTGCGAAAAATAACGAGACCGGAAAGGCCTTGCTTAGACAGTCTTGTCTTACTCTCATTCCTGAAAACTCTAGGCCGAATTTTCGAGAAGCCGAGTTTAGTAGATAAGTAGCCGAGCGCGTTATTGCCGATTCATTCACCGATTCTCTCTCACGATAGCCAGCTGTCACGCCGACGCACTGTCGCTTGCTGCTGCCACCGTCGACGCTCGCTGCTGCTTTCTCGACGTGTGTTCTTCCTTTTGTATCTGGCACAAGTTCGCCGATTAAACCTTTCTTCTCAGTTCATTGTTGAACGTCTCTTCGCCTTCATCCGTGACATTTCTGAAGGAGGTGCGGGTCGGTGTGTCCTAAAATACCATATTTTAGGGCAAACCAAATACCTAACCGTAAGAGATGTATATAAATACAAACTATCATTTGAAATTTGATGGCAATTTCAGCTCGATAAATTGGTGTTTCATGCTAAGTACCCCGCGAAAGATAGCCCGTATAATTTAAGGCGTCATTTAACATTAAAATCGCGTTCGCGAACGAATTATGGAGACCAGAGGTTGAGTTTTCTGATACCAGACCATTTAAACCAGCACTCATATTTTAGCTACACTGGATTGCGTACGATCACTCTATCAATATAAAAAAAGATATTGTAAAAGAACATTTACTCACAGGGGAATAAAACCGGATGTGTTTTAAAGGGGCCCTGCAACAACTTTTTGACAGGTTTTAATGTGCACCGAACCTAAGCGCACTGAACGTAGTAACTTAATGAAACTTTCTTTTCGCGAAATTCGCTTTATTTTAAAAGTTATAGGCAAATTAGAATTACGAAAAACAAGCAAAAAATAACCGCCTTCATGACGCCGTAGGTCCTGGCTTGAGTGGCCGTGAACTAGAGGAGGTATAGTGAGCTCATCGAGCGCTCACTGCTGCCGCACACCGTGTCGACGGCTCGAGAGGGCGCCACTAAAGCGTGTGTTGGATAGGCTGTATGAAGCGGGCGGCCAGGGCGGCTCGCATTGCATTTGCTGCGCGATTAAAGACTATTTCGGCATAACACTTCATTGGCCACAAACGACAGCAAACACGGGGTAAAGATCAGTACAGAACGGGAGCCACTTCTCGCTGCCATACCGCCAAATGGCCTTTCTACGCTCCGGGACCTTTCTACGCTGGCCGTTCGTCGGCGCCTCATCCCACTAGCCCTTTCTAATATGCGCCGCTTTTTCCGCCGCTTGGTGGCAGGTATGTCGACGGGTCATTTCTTGTTTCCGTACTTTATAAACTGCATTTGTTTCTTTTCTGATCTAAAATACTGAACAAAAGCTACTTTCATACATAATTGAAACGGTTTGCGACAGTTATATTTTGTATCTCGACAAAAAAAAAAAAAGAAGCTTTTAGCGGCTTTGACCAGTAGTAAGCCCAGGACCAAAAACGTCACATTTTGCGTGCTTTCGGTACCGCGGGTCGCCCTCGTCGGTGGAGGAGGTTTCCGCGTCGTCCGGTTAAAATATGACGCGCTGATATTTAGTTACTCTCTCCGTGCCCGCTGGCTTGCCCGAACCCCAAGAGACGTGGAAACCACAAAAAAGGTAGACGCTTAAATATGATTGCAGGGCCCCTTTAAGCAAAATGCTTAGGATGATAATTAGGAAATGTCCTTTCACTTTATGTTGTTTTCTGATGTATTTGTTTTGTTTTGTATCGATTTTTAGTTTGGAGTGAAATTGTATCACTCCTCATTTGTTTCATGTTTTGCTACTGTTGCTGCCAAAATGGTAGCATGGCCCTGTCAGGCATTTATGCCTTTAGTCATGTCCCCTGAGACATCTCTGTACTGTTGTGTTTTAAATAAAGGTATAAACAAACAAACAAACAAACAAACAAACCTCCTATGTCCGTTCCTAACACGCCCTCGATTATCCGCCGAACCAGATTAATTTCAATCCCCGAAGAACCTCCTTCTGTGAAGCCATATGAAACCCGAGCACGCCGTACACAAGGCCAGCAGTAGGAATTTGATGCATTGGCGGAACAACCAAGGAAGGAGTCACCGAACCAGGGGATGTTTCACCAGGTCTGGCCAACCGAGACCCCTGCTTCCGCATCCCACGTCGTGTTTCTTCCCGTTGCATCTCGTATTCCAACGCCCTTCCACAGCGAAGCTTACAAAGACGTCAACGACTGGACGCAGTAGTACGAGCGAGTTGCCCGTCCGAATGAGTGGACACCGGAGTAATGCCTGCCGAGCATCTACTTCTCCCTCGAGGGAGCGGCACGTACCTGGTATGAAAACTACGAGGCGACAATTACCACCTGGAATTCATTGAAAGAGGACCTCCGTCGAGTGTTTGAGACCCAGCAGCAACGAGAACGCGCTGAGGAGTTGCTTCAGGCAAGCGTTCAAGGAACAAACGCGAGCGTCGTCAGCTTTGCCGAGGACGTGCTTCGACTGAGCAGCCGAGCGGATCCCGACGCTCCAAATGAAAAGAAATTGAGAATCCTCAGGCGGGGCGTCAAAGAAAACAACTTTGGGGGTCTTGTGCGAAGTTCGCTGGTAACCATTGAGCGATTCAAAAATGGAAGGAGGCCATGGACATCAAACGTGACCTCCAGGCACGAGCATACTAATACTAGCGACTGCCTGGCGTCGTTGCACCCTCGTCCTCAATCAGCTACTTAAGCTCCGCTACATTGTACATACGGGAGATCATCCGTGACGTCGTCCGAAAGGAGCTCCGAAAGCTGCTTGCCGCTCTACAAGCGCCTGGCTTTGCTTTCAGTCTCCGAGATCGTGCGCGACGAGGTCCAGCGGGACTGGCAGCCCGAACCTCCCGTCAACGTGCCAGCCACCAAGGAACTGACACTGACCTACGCCGCAATGGCTGACCATCGCCACCTGCTTGCCCGTATCTGGCGCCTCAACGCAAAGAGCATTAGGCACCGCTATACTCCCGACGTCACGAAGAACGGGTTCAGTACGTCCGCCCTGAACAACCTTCACCCAGGAAGACCTTCGTGTGGGGGACTGCCAATCGACGCCCGCTCTGCTACAACTCTAAGGACGCGAACCAGGTTTAGCGACGGTGCTCGTAGACGCCAGCTGGTTCTGCGAAGGTTTGAGCCAAATGACCCTCGACGACGCCTTGGGGAGCAACCTCGGGACATCAAAGACTGCCTACGCCGCTCGACATCTCCTGAGTTGCCTTTCCGCTGCGGATATCGCTCGTTTTCACCGTGTAGCCCGGCACAGCCTTTTTGTATGTCCCGCCGGGGCAGTCTGCCTCCTCTTCATAACCGGGAAAACTAAGTGCGGCAATACCTGGAGGTGGTATAGCCGAGGACGAACGACGAAAATATTCTTAACAAAAGTCGGAGGGCTCCCACACTAGCAACGCAACGGATCAGATCGACGCTCTTGCGACGGTGACGAATAACCTAGTTGTTAACACTGACGGCCACGACGCGACGGAACTCATTGACTCCGAAGCAGACTATTCCGTTTTGGGTGGGAAGCTCTCTCTCCGCCTTCAAAAAGTGATGAAACCGTGGAATGGCCTGCAAGTACAAACCGCCAAGGGATATCTCATCACACCAGTGGGAAGGTCAACTGCACCCGTGGACATCCACGGGGAGATTTCTCCATTTAAATTCGTCATCCTCAAGGACCGCTCAAGAGACGTGATTTTTGGATTGAACTGTTTTTGTGAATACGGCGCCGTTATTGGCCTTGGAGTGAACTAGTTGACGCTGCGGAAACTAATTCCTACATCAGAAGATCGGGATGCGACGTCAGCCGCCGAACGAGTCCTTGCTGACCATGTGAGCCTGCCGCCGTTGTCAAGTGTTTTTGTGCCGGTTGGGATCGCAACAGTTGGTTGTTGTGAAGCTCTCTAGGAAGGAAACGTTTAACTGCTTCAGGGGAGATGAATCGGCATTGCCAGGCGCGTAACAGAGCTGAAAGACGGGCGCATCATTGCTCTTGAGGCACACTTCCAGAAGGATTCACACCATTCTACAAAGGGCGCCGCCATGGGCCACGTCGAGGAACTTCCGGAGTCAGCCACGATCGTTTCAATCTCAAGTTTCCTGCTCAATACTGCACAAGACGACGACGCCTTCGGAGCTTGACATCAATCCGACCCTCCCAGTAGCAGAACGACGACAGCTGACTCATCCTCTCGCCGATTGCATCGAATATTTTGATACGTCATCAAGGGTGTGCCAAACGACGATTGCCAAGCATCTTATTGTTATGAATGAACATGCGCTTTCTGTACACCAGTCGCCGTGTCTTGTCTCCGTGACAGAACGGGAGGTAATTCGAGAACAAGTTCAAGAGATGCTCGAGGACAAGATTATACAGCATTAAAACAGTCCCTGGTCCGCCCCGCTATGCTGTTAAAATAAATGGACGGAACGCTGAGATTCTGCATGGACTATCAAGGCTAAATTTTCTGAAAGAAAGACATCTATCGGCTTCCACACATCGACGCAATGATCGACCGTCTACGCCAAGTCATTTACTTCTCATCGATAGCCTAAAGAGAGGCTATTGGTAGATCGAAGTCGATGAGTGAGGCCGTGAGAAGGCGGCCTTCGTCACGCCCAGCAACGTTTCAGAGTGTCAGGGACACTGTGCTGGCGTGTATGAAATGGCAGAGCTGTCTCGTTTATCTCGACGACGTCGTGGTATTCTCAGGCAATTTTGACGAGCACCTGCGACGACTCCGCGCCGTGTTCAAAGTCATCTAGAACGCGGGACTGACGCCCAAGCCTCCAAAATGTAGGTCCGCTTACGGAGAACTGAAGTTCCTAGGCCACGTTGTAAGCAACGAAGGTGTTCGCCTTGACCCTGAGAAGACACGCGCAGTGGCCAAATTTTGACAGCCGTGAGAAAAGAAGGCCCTGAGAAGATTTCTAGGACTCTGCGCCTAATACAGGCGTTTCGTTCTAAAGTTTGCGAAGATCTTTGCGCCGCTCACCGACCTTACGAAGGACACCGATAAATTCGACTGGACAGGAGAGCAACAGCGAACATTCGATGACCAGAAGTAGAGACTCCAGACGCCTTCGCTTCTCGGCCATTTTGACCAGCATGCCCTGACTGAAGTCCACGCGGACGCCCGTAATACGGGACTTGACGCGGCAGGAAGGCAAGGTACTAGCGATCGCCTATGCAAGTCGGACGCTCTCCAAGGCAGACAAATACTTGACGACGGAGAAGGCATGCCTTCCGGTCGTCTGGGCGATAACCGGGTTTCGTCCCTACTAGTTCGTAAGTCCGTTCAGAGTGGTCACAGACCACCACCTGCTCTGCTGGCTTGCGAACCTGAAGGATCCGCCAAGACACCTTGCCCGACGGAGCCTACGATTGTAAGAATTCGGCATGTCCCTGTTTTGCAACCCTGGCCGCAAGCACAAGGAGGCAGACTGCCAGTCAAGGGACCCCGTCGAGTAAGCCCCGCCGGTGGCTACGACGACGACGAGGACAACTTTCTCGGAGTAGGAAACGTCGACGACATGGAGGCGCTCCAACGAGTCGATCCTGAGCTGCGCGCACTGATCGATTATCAGGAAGGAGGAGGAAGTAGAGTTCCCCCTCTGTTTTCACGAGCTATGGCAAGCTTCGCCGTCCGACAGGGCGTGCTTTACAAAGACAACTTTGGGGACATCCATTCGGCGTGGCTCCTGGTAATCTCCACCGGTCTCCGATGGTAGATCTTTGAAGCCCGCCACGGCAACCCGAGTGCAGGGCATCTTGGCTACTGCAAGGCACTCCCCGAAAAGTATCTCTAGCCCAAACTCCGGAAGACCGTCCACAGGGTCATGCCCCAAATGCCGACGACGCAAGAAACCACTAACAAAGCCCGCAGCCTTGTTGCCACCGTTGGCGCCGCCAACCACCCCTTTGCAGCAGATCGGAACGGAATCTACTCGGACCATTCCCCAGGTTGACGCTGGGAAACTGTTGGATAGTTGTCGGGACAGATTATCTCACCCGAGACGCCCAGACGAAACTCTCCCATTCCGCACAGTTTTGGAAGTCGAATGGTGTTTGATTCAGTCCATCGTTCTCCGTCACGGCGCCTATTAAATACTGATTACGGACCAAGGGGTAGCATTTACGGCTCAGCTGACACGGGACGTTCTTCGCCTAAGCCAAACCTGCCACCCAAGAACCACAGCTTACCACCCGCAAGCCAACGGGCTCACGAGGCGGCTCATCAAGATCCTCGCTGACATGAGTTTTCATGTACGTTGACTCGTAGCACAAGCGGTCGGACAAAGTGTTGCCGTACGTCACGTTTGCTTACAACACGGCAGTTTAAGAAACCCCCGAAGTGACACAATTTCAGCTGTGGCATAGCAGATTTTTGCATCGATGCTGCCAACATGAGCCAGTTGACAATGGGATTGTAGACACCCAGGTGATCAGTCCGCGAGCAGGGGAGACGCGCCAGCTAACCTGACAGCGAATTCAAGGCCAACAACATGGCGTGTCGACACTAGCCGGACCAAATCTCCTTCGATGTGAGTTTCCTTTTTAATCGGGAGACATAGTGTGGGTGTGAACACCGATACGACGCCGCGGCCTTAGCGAAAAGATCTTGAAGCGCTATTTCGGACTGCACAAGGTGCTCCGACGCCTCGGAGACCCGAACTACGAGGTGCTTTCAAACGGAATACGGTCGTCAGGACGCCGCCAGCCATGACCCGAGGTGGTGCACGTCGTGCGTCTCAAGCCATTTTGTGCTCGAGAGGGCTGGGGACTATTTATCGTTCAGACGGCCCCGCAGCCTATTGTACGCCGTTATTTACTGCGTCAATTCATTTAAAATGGCATCGGGGCGGTGCATTTTTTAAACGGAGAGTAATGCCGCGTACATAGCGGAGAAGATATGCTTCTCCGTTCATCAAAAGATTCGTGTTTACTCTTGCACCCAGCGTAAAAGATAAGGAGGCCGGGATGACCTTGCCCAGGCAGTCTCGCCTTAGCTCATTCCCGAACATTCTAGGACGAATCTTGGAGAAGCCGAGTATAGTAGATAAGGAGTCGAGCGCCATATTGCCGTGCTCTTCCTTTTGTTTCCCGCGCAAGTTCATCGATTAAACGTTTATTTTCAGTTGATTATTTATCGTTTCATCGCCTTAGTCCGTGGCAGTATGACGGAGGAGAGTACCGCTGTACTCTCCACACCTGATGTTTTACTCCCGCCACAGATAGACTCGAGGAAGAGGTTCGGCTGCCGCTGTTGTCCACTAAGTGAGGAGAAGAACACCGCGTCAGCGTTCGGCTGGCAGTGCGCTTGTCCGCTTGCGTTGCTGCACCTAACCGGAACCTCTTACGCGTCAGCCATATACGTAATATGCACTAAATATTGGCGGCCCCTCTGGGCATTCTGCCAAACGCGTTTGGATCAGGCTGAGTGGTGCTCTTAGTTCGGGTGGTGCCTAGGGCAAGCTTATTTTCACATCTAACATTACGTCACACCATTGTCTCTTTGTCACGCTGCGCGCGCGGACAATGCGCCTCCTTCAGTACAGCCGGATACAAAGCCTTTGCGCCGAATTTCCTGGGGCACCGAAAGAGGGGAAGCGCATTTTCGTGCCTTTTCCACTTTACCTCGGTCTGCGCGCTCTTTTTACAGCGCCTGTTTCTGCTACTCTTGTTCTTGTCCTTTCCACTCCTTTGCCTCTTCGCGGCTTTTTTCTCACCACTTACTTTCGGTCCTCCCGTTCGTTGGTGCCGGGTCCGTAGCTCAGTCAGCAGCGGACGCGGCTTCCACGCCGGTGACCATGGTTCGATCCCCAGATGGGCTTGCGTTTCCTTCGAAAGTTTTTTGCGGTTGCAGACTGACCGACCTACAGTTGATTGCCCCTAAAAGGTTATCGATCTGGAAATTAGCTGCGTGTTTAATCAGTTTGCCCAACGCGTTTACAGCGTTTACACGCTTTTGGTTCTGGTTTTGCCGGCATGATGACGCTTACCCTACAGAAAAACCCAAACGACTTTCAAATATGCAGATTATAAAACGGGAAATCTGTTTTTAAAAGCCTGAAATCGAGATCGCAGACAAAACAATACTTTCTTAAAATCTGAAATCCAGGTAGAATCAAGATAGATTCCCGATTCCATAATCCAGATAGAGAAAAAGTTATACTGGGTTTTTCGGTTAGGTACTGTTTCAGTGAATGGGGTGGATGGTAGCCATAGTTCAGGCTTGCCTAGGGCAGGGTTTTGTGGGGAAACAGGTTACGTCCACCATTTTTCTTTTTGCGACCCTGCGCGCTTTCCATCAGCACCACCTGGATCCAGAGCCTTTGCGCTGACTTTTCTGAGTCACCAAGAAGGAAAGTGCTTTCCTGCCCTTTCCACTCCTCCTGGTCTCACGTGCTCCTTCTGCACTATCTCTTTTTCCACCTTTTGTTCTTGCTTTTTCGAGCCCTCTCCGCTCCGCGGACTTTCTCACGCCACCCGCGTCTGCTCCTCCCGCCCTCTGTGCTGGGTCTGCAGTTCAGTCAGCTGCGCCTTCGGCTTCCACGCCAGTGACCGGAGTTCGATCCCTGGCTGCGGTATCCCTTTTTTTGTTTTTGATCGTTTCCCGGTTACGGATTGACTGGGCTACACATTTCGTGCTTACGCGGCCCGTGCGGTTGGATGGCTCTCTATAGAGCTACCGCTTTACAAAAAGAAGAAACGACGTTCGCTTGTTCGCGCCAATAGTGTCACGTCTTGCTGACTGCGCGACCGACACTGACAGCGGCGCTTCTTCGCATCTTACATCTGAAAAATAAGCCAGGCAACACAAGAAGCGGGTTCACGTGGGCAGTGTGCTGGGGCAGCCTCTGCAATAACCCAGTGGGCCCCACGTGCCAGTGATACCCTACAGCTTGTTCTGGAACAGTACAGATGAGTAGGAGCCGAGATGCTTCTGAGAGTTTAGCTAACACGACTCATATGCGCACCTCTTTTCTTTTGCGACGAGAAAGAATGCTGACTTAGAGTTTTGTTATGTAATCATGTTTTAGGTAATTAAACAAGTGATCCTTTTGTAATTTTAATGTTCAAGATTTAATTGTGTGGCAATTTACTAAAGGCCTGAAAGCACGTTTCTAGTCCCTGTAATATACAGCAGCTACTGAGGCTTCTGGCTTCATGCATTTCAGTGCCTGCTTTTTGGGGATTTTGTTTGCACCCATTAAACTATTGCTTTGAACTGCGTTTGCGCACTTCTGGATCCGACATGTAACCTCAAGTCTACGTGCTTCGTAATAAGGATAAGGTTTTGGGTCCAATTGTATGTTTCACTTTTGATATTGTGCGAGTGACTTCCTCAGCCGTCTGCCGCTGAGCCGCTGTTAATGTGTTCATTGAGCTTAGTTCTTTCTGCTGATGCGCTAAACACTGCTTCCACATGGGCAAACAAAGACTGCAAAAAATTTGCTAACAGAGCATGATGAGAGTGAAGACGAGGGCTGTTAATTGTTACCGAAAAAAACTAAAAGTGCCAGGCACCAGACTAAATTTAAAACTCAAGGAAGATACAGTATTTAAATATGGGTGTCAATTGCTATCAGTAGTATCAAAACTTTCAACAAATACCTGCTAATATTGCAAAGCAAACTTTGGGCATGTCTTAACTTTTTTATTTTGTACTGTCATGAGCTAATAAAACATGTATCCTCCATAAAAGTTTATTGCAAAGCAAAACAAATTACCATGTCTCTGAACTACTGCGACTTTATTTCAGGTGTCTCGAGATACATACGTGTGCAAAAACAGGAACCGCAACATCGTGTTGGTGAAGAAAGAGAACATATGCCAAGCAAATTAGGTTGCTGAATTGTGTTCATGATTTTCTGGGGGTGCAAATACCGGGTTGTCCCAGCAAGTGCAGCAACACTAATTCATCCAATGCGCTATTTTTTAGTAAGCATGCTTTCATATAAAATATTGCTTTAACAGTTTAAGCCAAGTTTCGCTGTAGTAAACCAAAGTGTGTGTGTGTAGCTCCTTAGGACGCTCATTACTACAATTTCAACCTGTTTTTCATGCTTCCAGTAAAACGTGCGTCAGTTTCAGAGTAAGAACAATATAACCAGTAACAGCAGTATAGACAATAATGCTGTATGGCCAATGAAAGCAGTATAGTCAGTATAAGCAGCATAGACAGTGGCAATACTTGAGTTTAGACACAGAGGCACCGTTCGGTCTTTTACTGCCTAGCGCCAGCAACCACTTCCTCTCACCTCAGTGAGCGGGCCCTGATCTTCGTTGGACGTTGCAAGAGTACATCAAACCTCTACCAGGGATTATTAGCCAAACCGCGTTAACAAAGCACGTGTACATGTGAATGCGAGCGCTTGCACGTCGGGTAGGGAAGGGGGATTTAAATAAGCGTATTCGGGAATATGCGATGAACAAACGATAACATCGGCACTTCGAGGTTCGAAGTGCTTCATTGAACTCTTTTCGTTGGACGATGAAGGGCAAAAGGCTAAATGCGGAGGGTCCTAACCGGGAAGGACGTTGTGAGAAAAATCCTTTGCAACAAGGTCCCAAACCTAGCGTAAAATTTTTATATGTATAAGCAATTTCTTACTTCAATAAACAGATATGATAAAATACAATCATACAATAACATAAAAGACCCTTATAAGAACATATACGAACAACATATGTTGATATAAACATTATACAGGAAAGTTCTTATCACTTTCATATAAATTCTTATTTAATAGTTTATTGTTTTTAGATATTCTTATAAGGTTCTTCTATTCTCTATTATGATCTTATTTGATAAT
>JAZHYW010016394.1:0-125184 GCA_037355805.1 Ixodes ricinus
TCGGTACTGTTTTTGTCTATCTTACCGTCATTCCAAACTTAGAGCTGTTAGGGATCTTTGTCCCGTCCTGAGCCGCTGAATAAGCTTACTCTTCGGAGCACCGACAACTAATTTCCCTATTTTCTCGTTGGTATCAAGTCATTTTGTTGCTGCCTAGTACAGGAACGGGCGCCATAAGCGATAGTTACGGTTGAAAGCTTCGACCTCTGAGCTTTGGATGCTTTGTCGGTGAGAGGCGGGGACTCATGTTTCGACTGATTGAACAAGAACTCTAGCCAATCGCTGACGCATCAATTGTATCCAATCTGCGTTGTACACATTGGTCGGTGAGGAAGAAAAGGCATCACTACGACCTTGCTATTATGTTGGTTTGACTCGGTGTAGTGTGCGACTGAACATTTCGCCTTTCTTTTCTCCTGGCACCTGAAAGTTTTTTTGCACTCTTGCGACTGCTTACCACCGAGTTTACTATGAGGCCTCGTAATCATTTCACGACGAGAGAACACTATACTTCGTTTCACCTTATGTTGTACCGCGGCGAAGGCTAGAAGCGCGAGCTCATAGCGTTGGCAGCTGCTCTTAATTCACGAGAGCTTGTGCCGCCGAGATGTGCCCCAGAGCAAGGAGCTCGCGCTTGTAGCCTTTCCTACGGTACATCATAAGGTGAAACAGAGTATAGAGAGCCTGTATTACGGGGCGTTTTAACTGTTCGATCGAAGTCACGTGGTTTATGGGCAGCATTGGCAATGCGAGCTGCGAGGTTGCCACGGAAGCGTTGATCGTCCCCAAACATCTCCGCCCTTCCGCCTGCTCTCCTTCTCGCCTTACAAAAACGCAGCGCATGCGCACTTGCGACTCATTTCCGCAGGAAGCGTCCGCCAATAAATTGCGAACGCTCTTCACAGTTAGAGATGGACCTTCTCTTCAATCAAGGCTCTCTAGGTAACACATTGACACGCTGGAGCCCTCTATAGGGTGGCCGTGAACCTGCAGTTCACTAGAGTGCAAGTTTTGCAGCATTTTCAATATCAATTGTACGTAGCTATCTATAAAAAATAGAGGATTATTTAAATTCAATGGTAAAATAATAATAAAAAAAAAAGAACGAAGAGACCGAAATCGCAAGTGTTCCACGGCTGCCCGATAGATGGCGCCAGTGTGTTCCTCTCGTCTAAAGCCCCACTATCCTGGGAAAAGTGGCGGCATTCATTGTATTGAAAATGCTCGAGACACATAACGCGCGCCACTTTTGGGGAGAACATGGTGTCTGAACTCTAGCTTAGTGCTGCGCTGTGCCGCCATGACCTTGCCAAGGGCTGCACGTGCATCGTGCATCGATGAACCTTGCGCTTTTTTTTAAACACGAAGGGGCTTTACTCTCGTCGCAAGAAACCGCAAGAAAGAAGCAGGGAACAAAACTCTCACGCAGAACTCACTACCAACGTTGTATTGCGTGATTAACTTCTGCTTCCACTTCTACTTCAATTTGAGACGAATTTCAGTTAGAAACCATCTTCCTTTACAATAAAGCGTCATAATCATGTGGATCGCCATTTGGGTCTGTACAGCACGGACTTATAGTATACTAAAAAAAGAGATGATTATTTATCCGCAAGTTTGCCAAAGCGTTAGAAGGAAATTTGTGCCTTTTTGTTTTTCGTCTTTTTCTCTTTGAAAATCGTCTCGAATTGAAGTAGAAGCGGAAGCAGAAGTTAATGACGCAATACAAAGTTGCTAGTGAGCGCAGTGTGAGAGTTTTGCTCCTTGTGTGCGTGAAAGCGTGAGTGACAGTTTTTTAGTGCGCTGCAACGTTCACCAACATGAACAATCAACTCGCCCAATAGACCGATCTCACCAAGCGTTCGGCGCATGCGTGAAGCCGCCATACTTTTAGTTAAGAAGAGGCAGGCGGCAGTGCCCGAGACGGCTCGTGCCGTTTCGTGCCCTTCACGCGTAGAGTTCCAGCCAGGTTCGTGCACGTGCAGAAAGACTAAAGTTCCCTCGACGCACTTCGGCAGCGGTGGCGTTGTCAAACTGGCTGGTGAGATTGGTCTATTCGAAGTTCTCAAAGAAACCAGAACATGAAC
This sequence comes from Ixodes ricinus, assembly GCA_037355805.1. Lineage (NCBI taxonomy): Eukaryota > Metazoa > Arthropoda > Arachnida > Ixodida > Ixodidae > Ixodes > Ixodes ricinus. Next base: position 2,088 of record JAZHYW010016394.1, read on the forward strand.
TGGCTCCTTCACTAGCTCAAGTCAGAGGACCTTACACACCACATACTATCGCGCTCCACCTCCCTATCTGAACTCCCATCTCCCATCCCCTCACAATAAGATTGCTCTAGTTGAGCAGTCTCTCTATTTATTTCCTTTTAATAAACATAACTTGCAACTACTAGAGGTCATAAGAGGTTGTAACACATTCGGTCGTGAGCAGTCGCAAAAGTGTGACCCAGTCTTGAGTCGCTGAAATGCGCCATTTTTTAATGCATTTTCCTCGTTCTCCCGCGCTTTCCTTTTATTTTAGCGTCCTTACGTCTCTCTTCCGAGGTCACAACACATCAGGGTCAAACGGAGCAGTAACAGCACATCGTGTCATTTCCTCGGCGATGAAGCCATTTCCGCAGGTGCAGAGACCGTTTGCGACTGGCCATTTAATGACCAGAGCGAAGCTTCTCTGACCGCATCCTAAGCCAATCATAATCCGAGTTGGTCGTTGCTCTTCTTTGACGTCATTTCCGCAACGTGATGATGCTTCGTGTGAGAAACAACCTCTGGTAGAGAAAGACGGTTGAGAAGTCATCATGCAGCGGTATTATGGGGCACCTCGCGGTAAATATATTTAGGAAATTCGCGTTCTGTTTTTGCTTTTTTGTACTTTTGAGAGACTGTGGCACCAGTGCTTATGGTAATAAAGCATTACGGGGCGAAAAAAAAGCGTCTCTATGACTACTACAAATAAGAACAACAACCATGGCGAGAAAACAGAGAGAAGGCGAGCTGATAGACATTCGGCATGATGGCAGTTGGCCAAAATTAGGGTAATAAAAATAAAAATCCACAAAAAATGAAAGGCAAAGAAAAAAAAAAACGATCATCTCGAAACTTTTTTTTTAAATTTCCTAGTCTCACTTCATTCTAGATTAAGGAAAGACAGGTCTTAAGCCGCGGCCCCACTACTGATAAATCAGACATGAGACAGTCTGAAGGCACTGTCTGTGCTTTTTGCTGTCATATTGGTCACCCAACAACTGCCTGCAGGCATGTCTGAAGCCTACAAATGCTTCTAGCATGCTTGAGGCGTATACACCAACTCATGTTTACAAACAAACCGGAGCGCCCCTAGCGGACGCCACCGGCGCCGCGCATGCGCGGTGGACGGTGGGCAAGAAGCCCGCCGTCGCCCATAAACAAACCATTGAATTGCGTTGTTGTCGGCGTCGGTGGGAGTCCCCTTGCTCTTTTTCGCGTTGGAATTGTTGATTCTACGTCCTCCTAACAATGTCTGACTGCTTGAGCGGCTTCAGCAAAATTAACGAGGCAAAACTTTGCGTGAATAATGTGACGTGCGGCGATTCATTTCACGTGGACGCCGCAGAACGGGCGCTAAAGCCTGACTCCCACGATGAGATTCTGCTCGCTATTTTCAGTCGCGACGTCGCTCGGGCTGCAAAAGCGTGGACCGTAGCTGAGATGGTGGACGTCGATACTGAAAACCGCAAGTAGAATCGGGCATTACAAGTCGGTGATGGCCACTGGTAACAATGATCAACATCTTCTTGTATCTACTGTTTACACTTAGCCTACTTACCCCAACCAACCTTCAAAAGTGTTTTGAGGCCTGCACTTAGTTCTTATCGCAATTACCGGGTCAACGTTTGGTTTACGGGGCGCTCTCGTTTGAACGAGCTGACGACAAAAAGCAGACAAGTTTGAAAGAGCAGACGACAGTTCGAACGCATGCGCAATGGAGTGCGGGCAAGAAGCACCGCGTCCCGCGTCAACAAACCATTGGAATGTCACGTTGTCGGCGTCTGTGTGAGTCTGCATACTCTTTTTAGCGTTGGAATTGTCGATTCGACGTCCTCATAGCAATGTCTTACCCCTTTAATCGCCTGAACTAAATTATGAAGGCTCGTTACGCCGCTAAATTTTGCGTAAATAATTTGACGTGCGGCGATTCATTCGCATGAACGCCGCAGAATGGACGCCAAAACCATGATGAGATCCTTCTAGCTATTTACGGTCGCGACGTCGCTCGTGCTGCAAAAGTGTAGAAGGTAGCGGCGATGATCGACGTCGATACTGAAAATCGGAAGCAGGAACAGACCAAGCGTAACAAGTCGGTGATTGCCACTGGTACCAATGATCAACATCTTGTATCTACTGTTTACACCGAGCCTACTTAAGACTTTTGAGGCCTGCAATTACTTCTTATTGCAATCACCGGGTCAAAGTTTGGTCTACGGGCCGCTTTTGTTTGAACGAGCAGACGACAAAAAGCAGACAAGTTTGAAAGAGCAGACGAAAGTTCGAACGATCGGGCGACCGTGTGAATTTGAAGACGCACTGAACCCGTGGGTGGTCCGGACAACTTGGCGGTTTTCTCTCGTTCATGTTGGAACAAAACAAATACATCTGGCGACCACAAAGTGTTGCCCGCACAAGCAATCGTAGTTCGACAGCGTCTGGTTTGCCCTTTTCACGGCTACTATCCACGTTCTCGGGCGAACGGAGGGGGCAGAAACAGATGAAAACTGATCTTCGAACCTTTCCAGACTCTCTTGGTACAGCCCCCATCGCAGCATTTTGACGAGAAGGCAGGTTTTTTGTCTGGTTTCTTCCAAAAGAACACATGAACGCATGTCTCGCACGGCGACTTCTGCCCACCGCCCCAGACCGGAAGTGCGCTCGACGCGCCACCACCGCGGCGTGACGTAGGAGAGTTGAGTTCGTGTATAGACAATTCCGCCATTACGTATGCAGGGAACACCACGTTTTTTTTTGTATTATGTATTATGCATCATCTGAGAAACCGAGGTTTACGCTTGCGCTAGAACATCAAAAACATGCGACACAAAGGTAGACAACATTATAAAATGTCTGCCTCCAGACGATTGTTTAGGTTACCAAAATGCCGATTTTAAAATGTGAGCAAACATGCCGCTTGTTTGTACGCCGTGAACCGAGTCAACACGAGCTTAGTGATAAGGCCCGCCCCCGTTACATTGGAGCGTCATCACTTGTGAATCACCGCAACGCCGTGTTGCTCTTTGTTTCTTTTTCTGTTTAGGCTAACATTGTCGGCTCGTCGGTTCCAAATGCTTATAAATTATTTTGGAGTTTTGGGTGAGGGTTTTCAATTAAATTCCGGTCCCGCTCAGTGGGTAAAAAATAATAAACGTTCAAACAGATTTATTTACAGAGGTAAGCTTTTTTTTTTACTGGATTAACCGTGTAAATTACAGAGTGTCTCAAAGTCTTCGACGAGCAGAAGCCACACTTCTCTTTCGCCTACGTACAGGAAGTGCGCGTACAAGAAAATTACTTCACCGTTAGAAAAAACGCAATAGAGACACCTGTAACGTATCCGGTGTTACCCAAGATATTAACCATATCCTAGAAGACTGCCAGAAATTTGAAAAGGAAAGGAAAGATCTCCTGTCAGAGTTAACAAGACATCACTTTGTTGTAGAGGACATCGCAAGCATTATTTTCCCTTCTGGTTCCCGTGCTCGCAGGAAGGATATTCCTGACCTTCCCTCAAGCCACTTGTCTACAAGGTTAACTATAAGAAGCACAGTAATTTTCTAAAGTTACGAAGATAAGAAACTGCTTTCGTGATCAATAACTCTACACCTCTCACATTTCTCTTTATTCTTCTCTTTCTTTACGCTATTTGCTTATGCTTTTAACATTATTTTCCCTTCTCGGAGTGAACAGTGTCAGCTCATCGACTAGACTAACCCTCTCCGAATTTCATAATTATTTTATTAAAACAATTTTCTCTTTCTCTCTCTCTCTCAAGTAGCGGCCTGGCTCTTTAAATCGACCGCGAAAATCGGCTTCTTAAACTATCGCGCTACAACTTTGTGCAGCGTTGCCCACAGGTGGTGCATTTTTTCGATACAATTTGCAAGGAGCACACTTACCTGAGGAAAAAGTAAAAAAAAAGGAATAGGCTTAACTCTTATGGAAACGCAGCGAAGCCACCGGTCTTCGAACAATAGGGCGCCGTTTGGCACTGGAGTCAATAGATGGCGAAAGCAGCCGCGAAGCCAACTGCCGCCAACGAACGAACATGCGGCGCCGAGAGCCCGCGTCAGTCATAGCAGACGGTAGTTTCGACTCAAAAGCGGCGCGAGCTTTTTCGTTGTCAGTTGCCAATGCACGATTTTATCACCCTTACTAATAAAACACTTCGAATGGACACATATTAGACTAAAAAAATGGTTTGTCGGGTTATTTTGACTTTTTTTTCCGGGTACTTATGTCGTCTGCTTTGCAGTTTCTTGTTACCGCGCGTGTTTTTGGTTCTGCGACTGTCGCAACCTGCGCGCCGCTTTTGAGTCTAAAAAATCGTCTGCTATTTGACGCCGGCTGTCAGCGCCGTATGCTCGTTCGTTTGCGGCAGTTGGCGTTGCAACCGCTTGCTTCATCTCTTGATTTCACGTGCCCAACGACGCTCTGTTGTTTGAAGACCGGTGGCTTCGCTGCGTTTCCATAGGAGTCAAGCATTTTTCTTTTTCTTACTTTTTCCTCAGGTCAGTTCGATCTTTGCAAATTTTCTAGAATAATGCATTACCTGGGGGCAACGCTGCACAAAGTCTTAGCGCGATAACTTAAAAAAACGATTTTTGCGGTCGATTTAAAGAACCTGGCCGCTATTTGAGACACTCTGTACAATGCCTCAAAGCTGCTCGCTAGAAGCGCCTCGCAACAGTGGCGACATCTTTTGGGAGGGCATCTGCCGCCTTTTCGAGCACGGTAATCCCTGTGTTGTTGTTGTGTGTTGACCTCGTGTAGGCCCGGAGGATCTGCTTGTGCCCATGGTAATGCGGAATTCCAAAGTAGTCGCTGAGGTCGCCATGAATTATTTGATGCAGAGGCTCCCTCGTCTCGGAAACACAATAAAGCGTCGCAAACGATGTCATCTGTACAAGGTTACTGCATTAATATTACATGCAGCGCCGAAAACAAGCGCATACTTGAGGAGCGAGCGTCGTTACATGTTCTTAAAGTTATCCCACGTCATTACTTCACTGATAAAGCTCAATAACTTTGTAAACAGCTCATAAATGGCTACACACCAATGGGAGGTAAGATGGCAGCTCAGCTAGCAGACAGCAGAGTTGTCCCCCCTTCGGAAGCTCCAACCGCCCAGCAACACTCAAACACTCTACTAGAAAAGCGTTTTTTTAATTTTTTTATAATGGATTGATGCAAACCGTTTTTTTTTTAATATTTAATGTGCCGTTTCTAAGGTTTACGAGCATTTTGATGCCACTTCAAGCCGGAAAACATTTCTTATATGATACTTTTTTCAAGCTGGCGGCGAAGACTTTGCGCAGATTAATTCTGATTTAACCAAAAACACGAATTATTTTCCGGCTTGACAGTACAGGCTATCGTATACATAAACGGAGTTTTAACCAATAGGATGTTTTCCCGTTGGTTCGCGTAAACGACACAAACCGGACGGACAGCACGTTTAAAAAGCTTCATACATTTTAAAACCACTGTGTTGTTTAAACACGACGAATTCCCTTTGCAAGAGCGTTTTCTTATTATTACCCACACGATCCTTGCGACGCTTCTGTCAATAGGGTAGAATGTTGATTCTAAACGCAACCTGAAAGAGGGAGCTCGAAGAAAGGGAAAAACGGTAGAGGGTGGTAGCACCCTTGAGAGTGTGAGATTGGGGTTCAGAAACCTCCATCGTTTCGCTGTTGTCAGGTTAATTAAAATTGGGTTGTGTGTCAGTTTATACAGCTTAGAACTTAGTCTGCCTCAACGGGCGACTTGTCTCCCAGCTGTAAATGAGAAATTTAGCACAGTGGGGTACAACCGCTAGCCTGGGGTCTTTAACGTGCACCACGCAGTAGTGATACACGACCGCACGCCGGTACGATGCTCATCCATAACGAAAAGGGCAGGCGTGGGGATTGAGCCCAGGACCCCTGGGTTCTTAAACGCGTGCTTTTGGCTCCACGTGCTCCGAGATGGTGTGCGCTAGCCCACTCGGCCACCGATCCCCCGGTTGTCAGGTTAGTTTCTAGGTATGTAATAGGAAGATTGTTAGAGAGACAACTAATGACGTGGAGAGCTTAGCAGCTTTAAAAATAGCGCCACCTACTCAGTAACTTAAAATGGGCCGATCTCACCAGTCAGTTTGACTACGCCACCGCTGCCGCAGTGCATCGAGGGAACATTAGTCTTTCGGCACGTGCGACAATACGCGTGGAGCACGCGAAGACACGAGTCCTCGCATGTCCGGCCGCCTGACCTTCTGTGGACTAAAGTTATGGCGGCGTCACGCATGCGCCAAACGCTTGGTGAGATCGGTCTATTGAGAACACTAGATAACTATTACGATACACGAGATGCAAATGGGTGAGAAATAAGAGATTGTTGGTTTCTTGAGAAACTGCTTTTGTTTCTGTTCGAGAATGTTACGGCCTCAGCTGGTGTTTTATCGCACAACGCAGTATTCCTCCGTCAAAACTGGCGAAGGAGACAAGAAAGTTGCTCAAAAGAAGAAAATCAGCCCTCTTTTCCCGTGTGCCCACGTCCCCGCCGTCCCCGTACACACACACGTGCAAAGGCACGTACAGGGCGCGACACTGTTAGCGCAAACAAGCGTTCGCCGGTTTTTGCAGTTTTTCTCTTTAAAACCAAGGATGTCATCCAAGTTATTATTGCTACGGAAAGGGCTTATTTAGTTCTATAAAGTAAGCGAAAACATTTCGTGCTCGCTAGTACTATCTAGAAGTAAAATGTGAAAATGCGCCGATGTCGCGTTCGCGCTAACAGTGTCGCGATGTGTACACGGACACAAACATACGCACACACACAGGTACTCAAGGACGCGGGCGCAAACACAGGAATAGGCACGTACCCACATAAACACAAGTGCACGGGCACACCAACATGCACACGCGCACAGACACAGAAGCACATGCACGGATGCACGCATACACATATATCACAATCATATAAAGCCAAAGATCTACAAAGTCAAAAGTGTATTCCGGCATGCATCCTTACACTTTTGCTGTCGCCAAACTTTATTGTGCATTACACTCAAAGCAAACAATCACAAAACATATTCTGTTAAAATGACGAAAAGGTTCCCTCAAAGCACTCGAGCTGAAGGATGCTCCTTTTCCTACTGCAAATACGATACAAAATTTAGCATCCTGCGACAAAAATATAAAGGCACAAGCGAGAAACCCCACGAGACATGCAGCGACACTTTCTCTACTGAGTTTCACAAGAGCTCCACAAAAATGCCAATAAATAAAGTCAGTAATTAAAAGAGACAAAATCGCCTCGATAGAAATAGCAAAGAGCATGCAGGCGAGCTGGTGAACATTCAACATCTTGAAAACTTGAAACTTGAAAACAAAGAAGTAAGACGTGTATGTGTGTTGCTCCCATTTTTGTTCATTGCTCTGGAATCAGCTTAGTTGCTCGCATAAAGTGCGAATTACCCAGAATGCAGACATGAGGGCGGTTATAGCGCGACATACATCTTTCTTCAATTTAGCGGACGATGGCAGCGGGACTCCAACACTGTTCGCTTCACGTGACACTGTGACATCAGGGTGTGGTTTGACGTTGTGACGTCAATTGACTTGGTCACGTGACACTGGAACGTCAAGTTACGTGTTTACGTGACACCATGATGCCACGCCACGTGACCACGGGAGTGGCCCCAACCACGTGACCTCGTCTTCCGTAGTAGCGCCAGCCACGTGGCCATCTTACGCCCGCGCCCTCAAGTTTGCGTTGCCACCCTCCGCGACAGTTTAGACATCGAAAGCAGCCCCTCAAAGCAGCATTCTGACTTAAAGAAACATTCTGAAAATACTCGAAGAAAAATAATAAAAAATACACAAACAGAGGAACTTCGAAACAAAAATTAAAGTCAACGTCATTGTTTTGAGAGAGCCCCGCGCGATCTTGGAACAACACGGAACTGCCGAGGATATATTTCTACAAAGGCCCCGGAGAAGGCTCCCGAGTAGAGTTCTCGAGGGCGCGTCATAAATATACCAGCCCGGAAAGTATGTTTACCAGTTGAAGGATGGATATTGCGCCCCTGCTCGAGCCGTCTAAGACCCCGAGGTTGTTTCTCGAGACGCTGTTCATTCGTTGTTTGCTCAAAACTTAATCTAGCGACCGACGGGTCGTAAAACGCGTTTTTGATCGCACTTTTTAGCACGCATAGGCTTGTCCCGTGACGTCTTTGAAACTTTCGTTCGTTGACAACGGGCGAAGGGAATTCAAGAGAGTCGAAGAATGTAAAGGGAGAGATTATTATAGTCAGTACACAGTTTAAGATGCGAAAAAATGGGAACTGTTATTTATTTATTTATTCTGCGTGCCTACAGCAATGAACCTCATTAGGTAGTTCTCAAAACATATTCAGAACACAAGGCTGCAATATCAGACTAGTGAAATGCCCCTCGTGAGTGATCATGGTTCTTCTTGGATAACCCGGACTATAGTAGAATCTCATTATCGCGTTTAATTCATCATTCATTCATTCATTCTTTCTTGGATATTCTTTCTTCGAATTTCTTATCAGCTGATGCCACAATGCGATTGGCTCCAGACCGATATGGTGTACGCGGAGCTAACCAGACCCTGCATTTTTATGCTTTCCGTGATTACAGGGATCAAGTTGTCCCTCAAAAAGATATCATTCGATAACATCTCCCTAGAGGTTTATTTTAATTTTTTTATGTTTTTTTTAACGCATTGGATGCGTTTTAACGAAACCCCGGCTTTCAAATATTTGCCCGTCGGTCCGTCCGTTCGTGAATTACCCCGCTAACAATGGAGAAAAACTGAAATCACGTGACGTGAGGGTCTTCTGACAAGGAAGACTACGCTGCAGCGACAGTGGCGAGCAATGCCGTCGCGCTCGATTACAGGCGTGGGCGACCAAAAGTATCGATGTGGTCGCAATTGGCGATTGGCCGAACCCCCTCTGTGAGATCTTCATCCGAGTTGGTTCTTTTTTTTTCATTGACTGAAAATCAGCGAAATGTCAGTGTGTCATCTGTGACGATGTTGGGTTTAGGAATGCGATGACTCCAAGCATCCATTATTATTTTTGCATACTATAGAACTTCTAGTTCGCAACTGATAAGAGTCAAATATTACATACAACTCATGAGGTAACGGTGAGCAAAATTTTGAATGGGAAGCCACAAACGGACACCACAAGAGGGCGCCACCGAAGCCATCTCGCCGCCAATAGGCCTACACGAACGACCTTGCCGATTTGTAAAGGTATCATCCCGTGACACCACGACTTGACACCGTGACGTCAGGTCGCGTGACGTCATTGTATCACGTGACACCACGACTTAAAACCGTGACGTCACGTCACGTGACTGCGTCCCATAACGTGAGATCACGTGACATCTAGGTATCACGTGATATCATTTCTTGACTCCGTGACGCCATACCATGGGACGTAAATTTTCCAGTTAAGCGGCGGTTGCGCTGGTCACGCCTCATACAAAGACAGTGCGCAAACACGAGTCACCGCAGTATCCGTGGTTCAAATGCCGCGTGTCAAGAATCTCATTGAACTCATTGCCATGCGGCATTCGAAGCACAGATCTCGTGGTGACTTGCGTTCAAATCTGTTTGCAGACTCTCTTTTTTATGACGTGTAAGAAGTGTGACTCCGGCTTTTGATATACCGGGGAAGCTAATACGTGGCATCATTTCCTCTTCCTGAAACGACTTCTAAGCAAATTCCATTGATCGTTCCTGCAATATAATGTATCCTATGACTCGTAGGATCTTGGATATAAAGCTCGCTGGTGCTTTTTTAATCTGTTGTAGTTCATCGCTGCAATACAGTTTTTTTTTTTGCTTACTGCGTTTTGGCCTAACGTGCCGTGTAATAATAGGAACGGCAGATCAAGCTAAAGCAGGTGTGACAAAAGTAGCGCCACGTTGGCAAGACGTGATGAACGTTTAGGCGTGACCGGACTAAGAAAGCGCGAAACAGTGCTGCCTAAACTGGGCATTCGCTCCTCAGTCACGCCGGGCAAAGCAGAAGTGAAAGCCAGACAATGAAAACGAGCCGACGAATGCCCAATGAATAGCCGAACACACAAGAAAACGGCACTCGAAGCAGACACAACACAAATGTATCAGCAGCGCGGGCTCTGCCACGAAAGCAGATGACAGCTACCGCTTGCACAATGCACGGGCGATGCGAGCCTGGTAGACGAAAAAAAAAAACGGCCGCCAGTTCCTGGACGCCAGGTTTTATGCATGCTTCGAAGCTTACGTATGAGAGCCGCATGCGGGAGATATACTCCCCGGAACACTGGCTAGGTGGAGCCAGCCGCCGCGCAATTTAAAGGGTGTAACAATATGCATTAATCGTCCATTCAAAAAACCTACAGAGCTCCTCAACCTCGCAACCGACTACTTTTTTTTATAAAGATGAAATATGGTCATGTTCAACGAAAGCGGACTTCCTAAACCATATTCGCTGTCAGTGTCACAAATCATTGTTCGGGGCATGGGTCACATAGAGGTTGAGAAGATGCCTTACCCTCACTAACCTTTTTTGGGGGCGATGATCAAGTGGCAGATGTATTACCCCGTACATTGCCTGTTAACTATCTTTTACGATTGTGAACTTCCACCACGCGGAAAGTATTCGAAGATTATGTGGTAGTAGTTGTCTATTATACTTAAGACAGGCGTATTTTGTGTGAATTTTAACAACGTATCAATCCTTGCTGAAAATCAGCTTTAGGGGAATGAACAGCTGCCCAAAGGCTAACACTTAATTAGTTATTTCGCCCTACTCACATATAATCGCGTTTGAATTCAGAAAAACTTACCTACACTGATATTTTCAGAACAGGGCAATTTGAATACGTTGAATAGATTAATAATTGAATGTGGCTGAACCCTTGTAATCGGGCGGCAGCTTGCCCCACCTAGTAAAAGATAAGTATACGCCACCTTTTGGAAGTCGGGAAAAAGACGAACATTATCTCTCCACGCCGTTGTATAAATTTTCGTCGACTTTTTACCAAGACGTTTCTTTTTCTATCATACACACATAACGCAAAGTCAGTTTACAAATCGTGAAGCCACCATTGTTGACGTGTTCCCGGAGAACGCTTCGTATTAAAAAAGAAAATATATTGTTAAGGGAGTCTTCTCTACTTTGTTCCACGCTTAGGTGAACAAACGCCAAGGCTAAGACAGTAAGAATCTATTCCCGAAACGTCATTTTAACGCGTTACTGCGGCCATAATCCGATCAAGTCCTATAGCGTACAGCTATTTCACACAAACGAAAATTCGATCGAGAAAAGCAACGCAAGAAGTGTGACCATAGACAACAAATTTATAGAGGATGTGGTTGTGTGTGCGCGCGCACGCTCGTGTTTGTGTATGTGTGTGTGTGTATGTTCGTCTGATCCTGGGAAGAATTCGTTTCAGCTTGTAACACCCAGCATCCTCACGGCAAGAACATGGCCATTCTTTGCCAACCACCACTCTACACTTTCCATTCACTCACGATATATAGAGAGCCAGTTGAATACACTTTTTTCTAAGCTGCACAATGCCGTTGAATATAAATTTGGACATAACGACACCCTGGCTAAAATTGCATCGCATCCGGTATGTGACTCACTCCAGCAGACTGCTTAACCGACCCCCCCCCTTACAGTTTCACACTTAACTCGCTAGGTGCCATTAATTCTTGCCGCGGCAGCAAATAGGTGCCCGTATCTTCCTTCGCAGCTTGCTGCCGCCGCCGCTAGGTGCTGTCGGCGTCGTCGGAGTCGCTATACTAACCGAACTCTACCATACATAACCGGGCTGCTTCGAAGAAAGAAGGCGGGAGAAAATGAGAGGTGGAGGGGGAGGCGGGCGAACGGAAGGGGGTCTCCCGCTATCTCGAGTGAACAGACATCGACGAGGGGAGGGGGAAGGAGGGGCAGTGCAGACTGCGCGAAATCGACGTCGTCGCCTCTGTTCCGCACGGGCGCTGCTTGCGCGGTTTCACAGGCTCTACGAGGGCAACTACACACCCTTTCTTCTAACGATGGACCGCAAAGCTATCGGAGCCAATAGAGTGCAGCGTGAGTGTCACGTGAGATTCGGGAGAGGGGCGCAGCGACGCATAGTCACGTGACAGGCTCCCGGCGCTGGATTGGCTGGGACGGCTCATAAAGTCCGTTGCGGTCCATCGCTAGGTGAAACGTAGTCCACCGTGCTCGACTAACAATAGGGCTGCCTGGTTAAAAACGGTCCGGCTGACAACCCTGACTCTAACCGAAATAGCCTCGGCGATGGAGCCGTTGCTGGCGGCTGCCGCACTCTTCGACGTCTGAAGTGGGGAGCCTGGGTGCGAAGAACGGATTGCGACAGGGGCCGGGAGCGCCACGCGAGAGGCCGCTCGGCTCGGAGGGCGTTAATGGACGATTGCTCGCTGGTTCGCCGGGCGAAATTTGTTGTGCAGACGGCAAGCTAAGGCTGGAAGATGGTCTGCGTTGAAGCGTGGGGACCTTTGTCTGTTCGTAGAGTCGCGTTTCGGTCATTGCTCCGCAGACTCTCGACGACGGTTGCCAAAGCAGAATTACGCGGACAACAGACGATAACAACAACCACGTGCATGTTGATGGAGGTTTGATATTCATTTTTGTATTCTATACAAACCTCTGATTTAATTTAAACTGGCGGTAAAGCAACCCCACGGGACACAAATGCCAGACTACAAACCTCCCTGTATTTTATGCCAGATAAAAAAACTGCTAGAGATAGATTAAATTTTACGTGGGAAATAACTGGTGAAACATATGTTTGTCTTTCCTGGTATATTTTTATAGAGATAATTGTAACGAGTGTTTATAAATGGTCGTGAACATCTAGAGTGCACGTTGTTTTTTTCGTCCTAGTTTTGTTTTGTTTACTCTTATGTTTTCACTTCCACAGCGTGGAGCGTGATCCTCGCTAAATCAATGTATGCTTACATTTTGCTTCTGCTCTGAATCCTTCTAACCCACATAAACGAACAGAAAAATGAGTTGACACACATATACGAAAACGTAGGGCCCTAAGCGTGCGCACGAATCAGTCTGAAAATAAACTGGGTTCAATCGATTTATTTTCTTTTCCGACGTGGTCGAAGCTGGTCGCTTCATGCGTTCACAAAGGTTTAGACATCAAAGCGCGCCATATCCGCCAAAATATTCCTGCGGAAGAAACGGCAGATTCGTTCGAACGGGAGCCACCTGGCAATGGTTGTGTACTGGTTGTTCGCTAACCGCCGCTTTGGCTTTGGCTGTGCCTAGGTGGCGCAAGCCACCGCCCGATTGAAGTTCCGCTGTATCCATAAACCCATTGCTTTGCTCTTATTTCTCTTACAAACTCAAAATTATCAAAAAATATATGCAGAAAGTAACTAAATATGATTGTTGCATTTGAATTGCTCCAGAGTTTGTGCGTTCGAGATTTGAATCGTCATAATAAACACGAAGATTAGTAAATAAGACCCAGAAATTGACCACTAATTTTACAAATTTCCGGGGTATATGTTTTTCTATTTTATTTATTCGTCAAAAAGTAATGCACATTATTACGCTAAATAAAAAAAAATGAAATAAAATATAATTGTGTCAAAACCACTTCGCGGAACAAATTGTGCATATTTTCTGCACAGGGCGGCTGAAAAAAAAGTATTTGATACCAGCATAAAGAAAGAAAATAAAGAAAGAAAAGCAGCACAGCAGCAGACCATTCTGCTGCTAGTGCTGTGTGCGTTAACAACAAGTGTGATAGAACGCACTGTATGTGCGTTCAACATAAAAGTGAACACGCAGGCTTTTTTGTAGTCCAGTATGGCACAAACGAGAAATGTAGATAGACCTTTCTCGGTGAACCTATCTCGAACTCACAATGTACATTTTTAATTGAATCAAATTATAATGATTACATAATCGTGTAGGAAGAAACGGGAAAATAACCTATCGCACATGGTGTGGACAAAGCGAGGCTTGCTTGTAAACAGCCTGGCGGTGTGTACACGCAGCTCGTTCAGCAATGTCCAAGACCAGAACACACAATGACGGCCGAGAATAAACTGGAACCTTCCGAAAAAAACAGAGAAAGAAAATTCACAAGGTCTCTTATGTTATCCCCAAGACGACTTGAAGGCGAAAGCCCAAGCGCCGCATGCATTAAAGACGGACACATTATTTACTTTGTTTCACGTTCTCTTTTTTTTTCACATTCTCTTTATTTATTTCATTTCTTATTTCCAGGCTTCACGCACACAATTCCTCGTAGTCTTCTTGTTGTCATGCAATTCCTCTTCATTCACTTTAATTCTCGTTAATTCACTATGATTCCTCTTAATTCACTTTGATTACTCTTAATTCTTTGTTATTTTTTTTAAATTTCATTGCCTCTGATTCGCCTGAGTGGTCACGTCAACGTTTTGGTACCTTTCGTGTCGCCGATGTGTTTTCGCTCTAGTACTTTGAAGGTTGACTGAGCGATGAGACATGTAAGGCTTTCGCCTTAATAATCGGGGCCGAGTGGGACTCAAATCAGTCTCCTCCGCTTGGCAGTCACTCGCGTTGCCAACTACGCCACTCACGCGGCAATATATAATCTCTTTGCATTTGATTTATTGGTTCTACCTCGGACGAGCTGAGAATAATTTAATTGCGCGACAAATAACCCAGTTATCGAGAATAGTATTCGATCGCTCCGGGAGATGGAAACTAAGTATTTTAAACGAAAACGCTGAACAAGTATGGCGGACACAGAGCGTATACTCTAAGCACTCGTGCATCGCTTTAAAACCAACTATAGATCATTCCTTCAGTTTAATTAGGAAGGGTCATTCTGATCAGCATGAAGACTTTCGATTTTTAGCACTAACCCGCTCATTTGACAAATGAGAATGTCAGTGGTCGACTGCGGAAATTAATGACACCTCTTTTCACCAGCAATGCTTCTATTTGAAAAGAAAAACTTGCTGATTTATATATTTGTACTGCTATAACAAAAATCGTATATTTTCAGCTATACAAATATTGCGTCACGCTAAAAAACGCGGGACACGGCATTCTATTATTATGCTTCTTGCTTTGTGACTCATTTTCTGGCTTTCTTTCGAGCTGATATATGTTCGGATCTCACCACTTTTCAAGTTTCTTACGCTGTCGATGACCGTACAGCTACTGCAGCTACGACCGATTTATTCATTTAATTACCTCTAAAGGCCCACAGGGGGCATTACATAGAGGGGCTACATGGAATGTCTTCATAGTCGTACAATGTTGCAATTGTATGAAAATATAAAAGGAACCGTAATCACGCAAACAGAACTCAATAACGCGTAACATGGTGCATGGTCACGCACACCGGCATGTAATATTCTCTAACTACGTCATCGGTCAGACACCATGACGTAAGGGGTTGTCAATGACGGCACACGTTTTGAAGCCTCTAGAAAACGCATAAAAAGTATATTGAAAAAAAAGAACGCTGCAATTGTTTTTTTTCTCAATAAAGTTAACAAATGCTTCTTTTGTAAACAAATTCTAAAAGAAAATATTAATACATAGTTTTAGGAAATTTATGACTTCTATTTTAAGTTCTCAGACAAAAGCCCAACATCAAATGAAGACTGAATTGTTCCCCAAGCATACATTTCTTTAGAAAAAAAATATATATATATATCTATGAGGCGCTTTTAGATTCATTTTTGTTGCTTTCATGGCTCACGAGGCAATCATTCCTGATTTTGGTGCCTGCTTGAGAATCATTTGTCAAGTGAGCCCTGCATAGGGACGCGCGTGCGCCACATTCAAATCGGCGCTGGAAAATGCCGCCAGAAGCACATTATTCACTCGCTTATTTAGACAAATGAAACATTCGCTCAAATAGAGCTAGAGATTTTCCAAGCGTTCGCAAACCTCTGTGCTGACAAAACACAATCACTGGAAATGCGTCTAAAAATAAAATCAAACCTTTCAGCAGAACAATAAAAAAACTTAATTTTTAATTTTTTAGTTATATGTATTTTGGTGAAGGAAAAGGATTTTGCGTTCCAGCCTACATAATAGATATTACGCATCAGTATTTTTTGCAAAAGGATACGTAATGAGCATTGCTTTCCATAAAGGACTGCTGTCGCGTTTTTTAAACCAAGATGCTCATAAACCAACTGGCCCAAGCAAACCTTATAGAAAGATGTGATGGTTGCGAACTCGTTTCAGAACTGATCCGCAATAAATATTGAGTTTATAATTAATTTACATCACTATTCACAAAAATTATGTCAAACGAAATTAAACTAACCTTTGGTTTCACCTGAGATTGAAATAGCCATCCATGTAGCACAATTTCAGTCTAGTCGAGTCAAATCACATTTAGGGCCCTCAACTGCGTTGGCCAAGCAATAGTTGAAACGGCTGATGTAATAATAGTATTTGTGCTGCATTGTGTCCGTAAACAAGAGAACGTGAGCTTACATTCAGCGGAGGGCTCGTACATACTCATGTAGTGCAAAATAAGTGCTGCGTTTGCAGCGTGAGCTGAGCTAGCTGTATGCGTGAGCAGGCCTTAAAAAGTATTTTGTTCGAGTGAAGTAATGTGGATATACCCGTTGCCTCTATTGTCTTTTTCAACGCCCATCTTCATTCAGCCTATGGTTAAGTTATTGTGCTAAGGCTGCGAAGCGCGCTGAAAGGTTTACGCGGTCTTGTCTACGCGGCTTCTATCACACTACCTAAGAGGTTAGACGATTTACAGATGCCACAGCTCAACACCAAGATTAAAAAGAAAATGCGAATAAATCGCCGCATTATTTTACATCAAATATATCCAAGGTAGCGCAGTCCTTTGGGCCAAAATTTGAATTCTGGCTGGGAATTTAAGCATGTCGAAAGCCCTAAGTAGCCAAAGTAGAGCCAAACTGGGCTTTCTTTGGCCATAGTCTGGCTATCTTGGCCCTAAATCCCCAAACAAGTGCCGACTTTAGGCTTCACTGCTGAAAATTTGACTGCCATTTGCCATTCTTGGGCCCAAACCGCGAGACAGGTGCCAGAGTAAGGCTTCACTTCTGATTGTTCAGTTTTCATGTTCCGAAATTGGGTCTAAATCACCAAACAAGTGCCAGATTTAGGCATCACTACTGCTGGTTCATTGGTTTATAATGTCACTTTTGACTCAAGTCTGCCAATTTGGCAATTATGTGGCGACACAGAGAAAAACCATAGCTAAAATTCAAAATAGAAGTACTCTGGCACTAACAGCTTGGAGCAAAACCGCATTAGTCCCAAGTTGTGTCCGCCCACTAATCATTCCAACCAGAGCTCGGTGCTCCAAGTCCGTGAGCGCTTTCATCGCCACATCTACCTCAGTTTTTCTCTGCATGACTTCCGTAACAATGCAATTCTACATTAAAAAACCCCGAGCAGGGGCATTCGCATGTTTGGACAATATACCCAAGCAGCTCAGATTTTGGACAAATATTGGCCAATGGTCGGCGACAATCTTTCGGCCAATGGCCAAGGAGTGGCCATTCACCGGCCAGTGCTTGGCCGATGGCTGATGGCCAGTGGCCAGTGGCCAATGGCCAGAGAAAGGCCAGTGATCGGCCAATGGCTCGCCACTGACTGGCCACTGGCCAAAGAACCATTGCCAGCCATTATTAGCCCATGATTGGCCAAATCTGTGCTGCTTGGGTAGCCACTCTTATTATTGAATGAGTATACTCCATTCCACCTTTCCGAATAATTGTCCCGCTCACGCCTTAAACACATAACTTTAACGAGATTTCTTTAATTAATCTCTCACACATTTTTTGTGGTACCTCAGTATTCATTTGGGTCACTTCAGCAGCCAGTTTACTTTACATTGGAGGACATCTGATCAAGTAAGGCGTAACTATTAAAGTAGCGTCTAAGTATCGGTAGCAAGTTACTTTATTTAATATATATTTTAGCTGCTAACGCGTAACATTATAGGTTTTCATTCTTAGTTTGCAGTGGTAAAAGAATTTAGGCAGGACTTTGTTTGATAGAGTAAAATAAATTTTAATATTGCATTATAATACATGCATTTTATTTACGAATGTGTCTTACTCGCAGAATTCTTTCTGATCAGGTTCAGAGTTAACATAATTAGGTTGTCGCGCCCTGACAAACTAGATCTTACATAAATTCAGTAAAGCGATTCGAGAAAAAAAGACGTTCAACTATCTTCCCAAAATATGATGCCAGAATTAATTAAGCCAGCATTTAGAGCCCTGTCCAAAGAAAATTATGATCCAGCACGCGAAAAAGAGTGATCAGTGCTATATAAAAATAATCAACGTCAGTTCAAACGAAAAAAAAGAGTTAATTAACAGACAATCCCAGCTTTTCTTAAGTTGTAATTATTTTAACTTCAAGGTTCCTTTTTTATAGTTGGGGTGTCAGAAACACTGGAAAATAGTTTGGACAAAAATAAACCACGTTAAGATGACAAAAAAAAAAGAAATATATGTTAGACTTGTTATTTTACTTAGAAAGGAAACTGCGAAGCAAGCGCGACATCAGGCCGAACCACGGCAAGTGTATCCTTATTTTGAGGTTTTTTTTGTATTCAGAATTATCTAGTCTTTTTTTTTTTTGTCGGGTGGAACGTCAACGTCAATATAAAGCAAAAGTAAAAATGAAAAAAAAATAATGTAGCGCGTCGCGGTCATTATTAGAGTTATACTTATTACTGATTTTCGTACCCGTACCCTGAACGAAAAAAGAAAACAATTCACACGAAATTACTGCTTAATCATACTTTTAAAAAAAATCGAGACTTTGGATGAGCAAAGGACAAACACTATAAAGTGTCTGAGACTTCGTTGCGTTTGTCCCTTTCTTTTCCCCTGCCTCTGTTTATTTTATTTTTAAAGTATGAACGTTCCCCAGCTAGCCTGCGCCATAACCATTATTTATGCTTAGCCCCGTTTTTTGCTCATCCTCGTGGCCATTAAAAAACGAATAATAATTTGCACTGGGAGGCAAAAAATCGGACACATTTTTTCGGTATCTACTTTCTTGACGTTCACGCAGCTGCAGCTGAGAATCCTAGTTCCATCAATT
Source organism: Ixodes ricinus (assembly GCA_037355805.1). Classification (NCBI taxonomy): domain Eukaryota; kingdom Metazoa; phylum Arthropoda; class Arachnida; order Ixodida; family Ixodidae; genus Ixodes; species Ixodes ricinus. The sequence goes on from JAZHYW010016394.1 coordinate 21,232, forward strand.
AAACGAAGAAACTTGAAACTATTATGTTTCATTTCGTACACGCCAAGTTGTGATTTTAGAAACAATTAAATGTTAATTTTTTATTTTACACCTTACGTAGGAAAAAAGAAAAGCTTAACTAGTAATTCAATTCTCCCGTATCCCTTGTAATTTTTGAATAAAAAAAAGCGGTAAGTTGTGGAACTTTTGCATGCGGTCCCAAACGCTACCGCCATGTTAGGGCGGAGACTGGGCGTTTTGCGACGCATAAATTATGTTTGCAGCAGAGGTTCGAAAACAAAATGCTTTGAGAGAAAAATGGTAACATGTCACACCCTCATGAAAAACGCACATGAAGACACCCTACTAATAGAGACTTGTAGTATTGCGCATAGGAGCAAACGCTAGCGCTGCGAGTTAGCGTTAGCCTCGCGTAATCCACGCTGCGCATGCGCGTCGTCTCCATGCGCCGATGCAAGACCGCAGCTTAGGCTCAGCGTACGCGCAGTGTGTAACACGCAACGCTAAAGCAAACACACGGTGCTTGCGTGGGCTCGCGTGTGCAACGGTAAAACTCACCACTGCCTGGAGCTACGTTCCCCATCAAATATTCCCGAAAGCCAACCTCAAAGCCCGAAGAACCGGCAAACTCGCTTCTCCTTGTATGGAGGGCGCATGTGGGGAAGCTATCCTAAGGGTTCGTCCGTACTATTACATCGTGTCCAACGTCTTTATGTTTATGTTTATGGTTATTTATTGATGCTCCCCAAGAGCAACATGGCTTCCGGGGATAAACGTTGCAGTGTGTGAAGGGTTTCCATACCCGCTTCAAGGCTGGTTCACACATCTGCGTTGGCTGCGTTCGCATGCAGCCGAAACGACTGTAACGACGAAGTCTTCGTGACAAGCGTTGGCCGTACACAGCATGGCGAGGGATACAAGGGACAGCTTCGCGAAGCAATCTATGAGCCACGGCTGTTGCGGGGGTTTTGTCATTCCGGTCGGTTCGAATGCACGCGAGCGGAACCATTGCAAAGGTGTGAACTAGCCTTCAACTGTAAGTGCGATCGAAACGAAAGCTACGAACGAGAGTGTAAAAGGTTCAAGAGGGCTCGCTATGGAACGCGCTCGCGTGAAATGAAAGCGTCGTTGAAGACAACGTGCTCGTGCTTGTAAGAATGAATTGGCTCACACTTAAAGGGCCACTGAAAACCCCAACATCAATAAATTTGTATTTTCTCAAAATCTTCGGCTAAAAAAAAGTTCTTTGTTTGTCTGTCTGTCTTCGGCTGCACGTGATCTAACCTTAAACATATCCATCTCGAAAAAGAAAATTCTCGACTTAAGAAGTCTATAAAAAGTACGCATCCTCTTTCATAACCTACGTGTATCCTCGCTTCTTTTCATGATGACGTGGAAGGCGAAGTAATATTTCAGAAATTTCAAGATGTCGCAAGTAGTGCGCGCGTAACAATCGCAATCACATTCGTCGAATATGTTTGTGACGATCATTGCAGACACACTACACCGCTGACTATGAAACAAAACTGCAAAGCCTCCAAATGTTAGGCATGAAACATGGGCCGCCTTCCGGTCCTTTTTTCCTTCCTTCTTACTTCTAATATGGCGGTTCATGGCGGCTATGATGAGGGTGTTGAGAGCGATGTGTGGGAAGAGGAAGGGGAGGGGGGCGGAGGTAAGCCAGCGATGGCTCGAACGCTTTTCATTCCTGTTTTTTTCTGCGTCAGGATACAATTTTTGGTTTTGAGATAGCAATTATCGAGTAATCAAGAAGTTTGGGTAATCCCTCGCTCCTCTCACCAAGATTAGTTAAACGCCATTTCCCTTGATCCATTTAAAAAACAAAAATATTTGACACACACACACTAAATAGGGCACTCCTAAAGTCAATCGAAATGGACAGAGACCCGTCATTTGCATTCGGCGAATGGAGACCGTGTAAGCACAAAACGAAATAAGGGTAAAATTTGCCGGTTGGCAGAGGCAGTCACCCGTGATTACCGTGATCGATTAGAAAAAGAAATAGATTAAACAACACTTTCGGTTGAAAGTTATTCAAGAAAGGCAAAGTGTGCATGCACCATTTCGTGACCTACATAAGTATTCCGAAAACGTTTCAAATCTGGCTTTTTGAAAATATAAATTTTTATACGCAAGTACGCCGTTCACAAGCCTTAAACATTTCAGGACGATACATAGGGATAATAGTCAGTCGTTCGCCAAAATAAACCAATCTCGGAGCTGGGGTTATCAACGACCTTTTCAACGTAGAAGAAAGTATTAGGAGCGCATTGATTTTGCAGAACAAGGATACGAGTAAAACTACCGCTTCATAATTTTGAAACTTTCAGCTCAAATTAATGATTTGGCCGAAATATATGAAATATTATATATTTGAACTGATTACATCGACAAAAATAGGTGTGCTAAAACTACGAGAATCGGTGGTCGGCAAATATCCTATAATTTATAATAAAAATTGAAGTAGTAAACTTATGGTAAAATATCTAAACTTATATATTCCATTCATTGCCACAGTAACAAAAAATGTAAATCATAGGCGCGTCTAAGCCAACCAATTCATCCTTTCTTTATATATCAATATATGTTTATGCCGGTTCTATTTTTTGTAAAACACGTCCGTGATTTTTGGGTCCCATATGTTAGACAGTTAAGCTTATCGCAACCAGATAAATGCAAAATAGTACTTAATGTTTCTTTTTATTTATGAATCTTCACGGATGTCCTTCTTCACATCGTAACTTAAGTAACATTATAATAGAATATAATATCTAAAAAACCGTGTAAGGTTTAACACGAACCTGATATTTTACGGGTTTTCAAGCTAGATTGCGCGACAACAGATGTTAACTTTCAATACAAAAAGGTAAACAGAAGCCGGTAATCCATTCCATGCAAACCAAGCCTCACAGAAGAGCCGGCCGGGTCAGACTCCGCCTCCTTTGTTGAGAGGTCTGGTGAAGCGGTTGGTTCAACTCACCTGCAAAGGGAAAAATGGAATAAGTTAGTAAAAAGCTCGAAACAACTCGAACACTCTAAATACACAAAATGAAGAAGAAAAATCATCAAAAGTCCTATACAAGGCGTTTTTCCTTGTGATATGCAGATTTGTTTAAAACCCGCTGCGAAAGCCGCACTAAAGCAGTTTCAGCAGGTGAGTTTTACGCTTTGCGGGATATAATATAGGGTGCTAACCGTGAGACACATAATCGCAAGTAATAAGGTTGTGCTTCTCGAAAAAATACGCGGACAAGGAGGTATATACGACGTTTCGGGCGGACGCCCTTCTTCAAGTAATAGACACGAAAGACGGACAAGAAACAGGCAGGGGACGGACACGTCACAAAAACAGGGGTAGGTACATTGGCCGAGAGGGAGGGGAAGGCAAAACCGTTAGAAGACGGAGTACAACTTGTTCGCCTGTCATCTAACGCAACTAAAAAAATAATAATGCAAAGCAAAAGCCGGGGCGCGTAAGTGCCACGGGATCTCGAACTCGCCTTGCGGCGTCTTCCGCGAGAACGAGACACCCAGAATGGTCCTCGGGGGTCCCCGGCCGCCGCAACCACGACCAAAGCGGTTACGACGGGCGGACGCGCGGTTCGGATCGGTTCGAGGAAGCCCCCACCCCAGGTGTCGGGTGACGCGTGTTAACTTCGGCGCCGTTTGTCTCAAAAAGATTCAGAAAAAATACAGTTTTGTAAACAGCAGTAGGGACAATTTATTGCTATTCGTTTTGAGTGTTTATTTATTGGCCTCCGAGTCTCCGAAACCACCGAGGGCCGAAATCGCCCACGCGGGAAGGTCGTTCGCAAAACGGCACGAACACAAGTGCTAGACGCACAGATCACCCCCCCCCTCCCCCCGCCCAAAAAAAAAAAAAAAAAACGGGCGTTTTGAAACATTTGGTAAACCCTCTCAACCCACAACCCCCCCCCCTTTTTCTCTCACCCCCTCCTCCCCTCCGCCCTCCCTCCAACCCCCACGGCAACAAACTCCTGATGAAGAACGCTTTGGGACTGGAAGTACGTATTCCCACTATATACAACATGATACAGGTTAAAGAAGCCGGAATGGCGAACTAACGAAATTAACAAGTTCTTTTAACGAAATTAAAAATTCTACTGGCGAGAGGAAAGGACGCACGATAGCAAACGGTAAGGCTCATAAAGAAAGCAGAAACGCGACGGCAGAAAGGATATTCCATGAAATCGACTACGTCATAGGAGAAGCGGCAACCCCGCTGGGGGCGAACATCCGCGGTTACCCCGTCAAAGTCCCGGGCGATCATGCACTCGCGCACCGCAAGTGCCGACAGTACGGCTGTGCAAGCGCGCCCGTCGCTTCAACTGTGCAACCAAAAAAAAGGTTTTTGTTTTTAAACGTTTAGAAAAAAAACATTTAGACTAATACAGAAATTTAGTACGCGAAAGAAAGTTTGGTGTTGAGACCAAGGGGGAATTCTGTTTTGAGGTTGAAGATAAGACGGTTTTCCTCTCTCTTCGCACGTGGGAGGAGGGGAAGCCTGATCTGATGACACAGACGCGCATGTTTAGTTCAGTATGGCCGGAAGTCGAGAAATGGTCAACTACATGTGTGGATTGTTCCGAAGGAAGGTCTCCCGACAATCTCCTGGTGACGAGACGGCGGTGCTCACGGAATCGTTCGTGCAGCCGTCGGTCTGTCTCTCCTATGTACAAAATGTCAGGGCAGCTCGTGCAGGAAATGGCGTAGATGACATTGGCTGACTTGCAGGTCTGGTTGTCGGGAATTTTGAATTTAAGATGTTGCGGGGAGCCAAGGTGCTTGCAAGTCAGGCATTTGGGAGCATTACAGGGCGTGGTGCCGGGTATGATGCCAGCCGGGTCTGTGTTGGTTTTCGCCTTCAGACTACTTTTGACAAGAAGGGTGCGGAGGTTCGGTGGACGGCGGTAAGCGACGGAAGGAGCCCTGGAAATTAGTTGGGAGATGTGCAGATGAGATGTTGCAGAGAGGAGTTTATGTGCTAGTTTTGGGACTTTAGGGTGGTACGTAACTATGAAGGGGTTCTTTTTGTCTTCAGGACGGGGGTTTCCGAAAAGGGCGTCATGTCTGGAAATGCCGAAGACCCGTCGTTTAGCTCTCTCGAGCAAATGGAGAGGGTAGCCCCGGTCGACGAAGAAAGAAATCATTTCGGTCACTTTGTTTTGAAAGTCAACAAAGTTGCTGCATATGCGCCGCAGGCGGAGGAACTGTGAGAATGGAATGGAGTCTTTTTGAGATCGAGGGTGGCAGGAGGAGTAGAGCAGGTAGCTGTGGGAGTCAGTGGGTTTATAATGGACGGAGGTTTCGAAGAGGCCCTTTTCCACTGATATACGGAGGTCCAGGAAAGTCACAGATTGGGAGACTGATGATGTGAATTTTAGAGAAGGGTGCGCTTCCGAGAGGCTCTGAGTGAATTTGGCGACGGTGCTGGGGGATCCAAAGCCAAAAATGTCGTCGATGTAGCGGCCGTAGAAATCGGGGTGCGGATTGGGGAGGGAATCAAAGAGGGCCATTTCCACATACCCCACAAAGAGGTTAGCGAAAGAAGGGCCCATCTTTGTGCCCATTGCAACCCCACATTTCTGACGGAAGAAAGAGCCGTCGAACTGGAAGGCGTTAAGGCTTAGCACCAGCTCTGCAAGGCGGATAATGATGTGAGAGGGAGGGTCCAGATTTTGTCTCCGATCAAGAAAATGTTGCAGTGCCAGAAGGCCGTCCTGGTGGGGAATGACAGTGTAAAGGGAGGTAACATCCATGGTGAAGACAACGGTGTCGGTGCTGCTAGCAGGTTTATTGATTTATTTAAGTTGCTGGTTAGGATGGCGCTTTTTGCCTCGTGGTCCTTTCCTTGGCATTTATGTCGGCTAATTAAAAATATGTTAATTAAATTTTTGACTAGAAAACAAATATACACATCATTGCAATATTAAATTTGCTGAGCGTCTTTGAGAGCTCTAAATAAGTCCTTTTATAAAAAACTTGGAGCACGCGAGAAGCACAGTGGAGCGCTAGGCCACGTGGTCCTTCCGTCTCTTATCATCTACGTTCTATCACGGCCAGCCTTCTGAATGTTGCGCCAGTGGGAACTTTTTAAGCACTACTACGCATTCCACAAGCTCAGTCTTTCTAAAAACGAGAGATGTAGATGTGGTTAGGGTAGATTTCATGGATTTGTTTAAAACAAATATATAAACAAAAAAAACACTCTTTATTGTAATCCAACATTATAATTTCTTTCATTATCAATGACATTATAAAAAAAAACAGGACGTGGAGAGTACATTATTATAGCTGATAATCCAGTACGTTTGCGTAATTCGCTGATATATACGCCAACGGAATGACCACGAAGGTAAAAGCGTGATGCTAGCAGGTTTATTGATTTATTTAAGTTGCTGGTTAGGATGACGCGTTTTGCTTCGTGGTCCTTTCCTTGGCATTTATGTCGGCGAATAAGTTTTTTTGTTTGTTGCAAAATAATAATTGCTACAGTGACTCTGCTTCCTGAATTTCTAGCCAATGAATGTTACAAAAACAAGGCACAGCCCACGGCACGTGATGCGTCACTCTTAATGCGAACGAGAAGTGAAGTTGTTTTTGTTTTCATTTTGGAGGATAAAGAATCTCAACGGAACTACTACACCCGTACGCACCTCAAAAATTGCAGTAAAAAAGTCCGGTTCTTCGTGGGAAGTCACGAATTTTATCCTTCGTGCGTTGAATTAAGTTATATTGTAGGTCCATTTCAAATTTGATCGATTTTATTTTATGAAGACGTGCTAGTTTAAAACGCCAAAACATTGTTTCTTTTTGTTTCCCAACCGAATATTCGAAGGCCTACTTCGCGCAGCTCTTGATTAATGCGGCAAAGCTTCTTATTTGCTTGCCGTGACAGCGAGTGTAGTTTTTTCTCGTTAAGTAAAACTATAGGGCAGTAAACGTCCAGAAGAAATGCATTATCGTCAGAACTGTTAGCAAGAACTCACTGAAGCCGCGTTCTTGCTAACTGTGTCGCGCAGCCTATCACCTCATATCGGGTATGGGGCAATGCTTTGTCTCTTTTAGGTGGAAACATTTATACACGAATTTTTTGGCGGAACAACTATAATCGTGGTAATACGAGGACAAATTATGAAAAGAAAACCGCTGTTTTGAGCTGCGATTGTCGTATTTATGAACTGTGTTATGAGATATCTTCATACCTTAGAAAAAAGTCTGCGTTGTGACACTGATGATCGTGGAAACACGCGAAGCGTCACGCTCAGTTCCGCAGCGCAGATTGTCTTTTGATTTAGACATATTGCCAACCCCGTCATTCGTCGAGCTCTGTCCGTACATTGGAGCGATTGGCTGTTCCAGCTGCTTAGCAAAAAAGTACGCGCACCAAATTCCTTGGAGTGCTTCGCCACAAGTACAGGGTGACCTTCCAAACTTTCAGAGTTTACTTTTTTGCCACGAAAATAAACTAGACATTGCCGAACACTCATTCTCCGTCCAAATGTATCACTACAGGTCCTAACTATGCGCAAAGTTTCAGAACTAACCGTTATTTTATTCAAAATCAATAAGTGATTTTGTGCACTTTTTATTGGGAAAAAGTGGTCGCCGATTGAACTTTCAAATACTTCAAAACACTTAATGTTCGCAAGCCCTTAATTTCCGCGAATTGTGGAATCAAAGAATTCGCGAGTATTAATGGCACGACAACATTTCGGTCCTTAAGAGTTTTAACCCAAGCGTCTGGAATTCACGAAATTTAGTGGCCGCGGTTATGTCCTCTGCGGCCGATTCCGGAAAAAAGGGGCCGCGAAAATAAAGGGTTTCACAGTACATGTAGCTGAATGGCTCTAGTTACCGAAAGTGGCTCCTATTTCCTCATAAACATTTTAAAGAAATCACTTATAGCTTTTTGAAGAAGAAAACGGTTAGTTCTGAAACTTTTGAATCTGGTTCCGACTGCTATAGCGTCATATTTGGGCGGAAAATTTGCGTTCGACGGTGTATAGTTTATATTTATGGCGAACAAAACACTGTAAATATTTGGAGGACACGCTGTATACTGAGTGGGAAGTTTGATTAGTTTAAGCAGCTTCGGGGGGGGGGGGCTAAAATTAGTATGTATCTCTCGTGAACCGCAAACATGGAGGCAGGAAGTAGCAGGAATCGACATGAGGCCATTAGAGGTGAAGCCAGAAGTGTGGAGGAACACGCCCCCAACGATGACCAAAACCAAGAGACGCTATTGGATAAAAAGAAGAGCTGACGTGGTGCCAACAGGTGTTTTGGTCACCATCCCGGCTGTAGGTGCCGGGGGTGACCAAAAGAGCTGTTGAGTCAGCTCTCCTTTTTGTCTAATAGTTTCTCTTGGTTTTGATCATCGTTGGGGGCGTGTCGCTCCACACTTCTGGCTTCACCTCTGATGGCCTCATGTCACCTCCAGCAGATTCCAACCTCCAGAACCTCAAACATAAGATTTGTTATGTCATCCTCGTAAAACCATATAAAAAGGCTCATGTATCTTAGCTGACGATTCTGAGCGGCTGTCCAAATAGGGGCATTGAAATTTAAAACTCTTTCAACCTGTTGAAGCGACCGTTTAGGTATGTCTCAACTACAACCATCTTGTGCTCACGCGTTCATAAAAAAAGACCATTACCAACAAAAACAAAACAAAATTTTAAGGAAACAAAATTGAGTCATCTTTTCGAAAACCATGTTGGAAGAATAGGGAGGCGTCTGAACAGCACCGCCTCGCCACACGACAAGTGTGTCGAAGTTTCACTCAAATTACTGAAAACGACGTAGGATGGCGCAGTACGACAGGAGCTCGAGGAACCGTCATTATTCGCGCACACGTTTTCAAGGCCGCGAGGCGCGCGACCGTGCGTGCGCGCGGAGCCCCAACACGACAGCGCCCCTGCCGGGATATTTGCGCAGCCCAATTAGAAGTTCGGCACCCTTCCTCCGACACCTTTCTTTATTTCCATCGTGGTCAAGAGTTCTTAGTAGAAGTTCGGGTACGAAGGGCTGGGTGAACCTTGCAGACTTGTTGGTTTATGACGTTTTAGACCAGTTTATTTTAATGTATATTCTCTGTTGTTGTGTTATTGATCCTGACGATTTGTAACTTTTTGAGATAGTAGAACGAAAAGGGTATAAGATCCTCTGTCCAGTCGTAGCTTCTTCGCTTCCTCTTTGTATTGCGAGTGTGGATTTTGAAGCCTGTTTTTGAAAACAGGCTGAAATCTGGTGGTGTTGTAGTTCTGTACAGATAAGGTGGGTGACTGAATAAAAGCATTAGCCGTGCTCGAGGTATTTTCTGACCCTACTTCTTTTTTATCACTGGAAATGTTTTCTTCTTCAGAGGCAGTGAAGGATTAATATTATTATGAAAAATACACGCAACCAAATACAAACAAAATGCTCGTGCGTTGTCCCCAAAATTGCGAATCTTGAACTCCGAACTCAAAGAATTATCGCGGAGGCAAGCAATCACGGCGAATCTCACGCGGAGCGTTGCAAAAAACCCGAATAAAGCCCGGTTCACACAGTTGCGTTTGACTGCGTTTGACTGCGTTGCGGCAGCGAGACACCAGGAAATCCCTGCTGCTTACATCGCGTGCCAAGAAGATTCCTTGAATTGGATTCCACGCTTCATACGAAGCACAGATGTGCCGGTGACTCGCTTTCGGTTCTCGCCGCAACGCAGTCAAACGCAGTCAAACGCAAGTGTGTGAACCAGCCTTAACTCCTCCGATTGCGACACCGGGGGAAAAGACTCCGCCCTGCGTTAATGCGCCCTGGTATAATTCCACGCGTCTAGTGGCTTGAACCGAGAACGCGGACATTAATTTGTAAAGCGAAACTTTTGAGCTTTACGCTACGGTCTTTCTTCAAAGCGAGCAGCACAAAATTTTCACAAAATGAGAAAAGAAACGATTAGTTGTTTGCGGTGTTTCTCGAACCAGTTGAGCAAGTGACTTGTGTTAATGTTCTCTCGATTGAATGCGCCGCAATAATTGGTTTATTTGCCTTTTGCGAGCGGAATATTTGTGTGATTGGATGGTTGTTTGAATGTACTGAGAAGTTTGGCTGTGTGAAATATACCCGATGGAAGGATCACACACAAAAAATAGTCTCGATCATTCTTACGAACCAGGGGAGCGCATAACGTGCGGTGCTTGCATTATGCTTGCGTTGTGATTTGCTGTGCTTGGATACGGAAAGGTTTTGGGATAGTTTCGGATGCGCTGCACGCACGACACACTCGTGTAATCCCCGGCTTAATTAGAATTATCAAAATAAGTTTAAATTGATTTGGTACCCGCGACGTCGGAAGATCACGTAGAGAGATAGGGTTCTTTTTTTTGGAATCCTGCTGCGCGCAACTACAGTCCTACAGTCTCCTACTAGTGTAGCATCCCTCGAGTCATAATCAGTCCATCTGCTTGCTCTCCCCTCCAGCTGATTACTTCCACTGCCTGCCGTGTCAAGTCGTTGAGCTGACGATCGCATGGTCCGGTGCTCGATTTAGGCGATGCTGCTTCAAGAAGTTCTCTGATTATGACTAAGTATGCTTGTGTATGCTTGATATGTTGATGCATTACGATCTATGTATGCTTTTGGTTGCCTTCGCCCGCGAATAACGGCTTATCGCTACAATTGAGTATAACGCTTTTCGCATTAGGTCAAGCCAATAAAGAGATTTTATGTTAAAGCGTAAATCCATCATCAATTATCACTTTGGGTGCCAACGTCGGATAACCAAGTGACCTCTGGTCATCCTACGTTTTTTCCGTTATGACGGTGCCATAAAAAAATATATATAATTTTCTCATTTTCGCCCGGTTTTAGTAACTGAAACCGGCTCATTTTAACCCGGTTTCAGTAACTGGCGTCTTATATCTCCATGTGTTGGAGAGCTTGTTTGGCCGACATTTTCCCATTGGAAGTCTTACACAATCATATATAACTTTTAAATAAGATAACGGCTGGTGCTGAAGCTTTTGCATTTGGTTCGGACCTCTAGCACTACATTTGAGTAAAGAATAAACAATCGGCCGCCCGTAGTTTTTTTCGGGGTGGAGGGGGGGGGGGGTGCAGGGGAAGAAAACAAATTACATCTTTTTTCGGACATTTTATATATGCCTTTCTGCAGGTTGTCTGGCTTCACAAGCAGGCACTGCTTTTGTAGGCCGAGAAAATTTGAATCTAGCATTTCCACGAGAATAGTCTCTATTGCATTGTATAGTATGCTATCCTGTTTTATGCTATTCTATTTGCCTACCGGACGCAGCGAAAATAAAGAAACATAAGAGTTAGTACAAGAAAGAAGATTGAAAGAAAAACACTTGTTAAGAGTGAAATAAGAGAGAATACTCTGTCAGTGAGATTGAACTAGTGAACAATAAAACTTGGTGCAAGAGAGAGAGAGAGAGAGAAAGAGAGGTCGAGAATAAAGAAGCACAATGAGCACACGAAACAAAGAGGCAGAACAATGGACCTGCCGTGATTGTCGCCAAAAATCAAACATCTCCACGATTTCAGATCGAGACGAGTACTGTCGTGGGGAACAAAGGAACAGGCACACACAAAAGGAGAGCTGTCAAAGAAAATAAGAAAGAACCCGAGGCAAACCGAAATAGGCTGTTGTAAACGAAAACGAAGGACGGTGGAAACAGCGAGACGAAGCGAAGGGCAGCGAGGATGCCGCTCTGCACGGCGCCAAGTCCCTCCTGGGAAACAACGCCTTTCAGAAAAACGCTGACGCCCCGAAGGGCCGGCAGTCCTCGGCGAGGCCCGTCGAAACTCTCCCGATACCGCGGGGTATCACTTATCATCATTGATAAGAGTGAGCGCCGCTGGCGTGTGTAGTTCGCTTTTTCCCTTTGGCTAGGCTTCCTTTCACCTTACGATGGACCGGGGCAGACGCTATGCGGGCGGAAAATGAGAGAGAGGAGGAGACGGGAGACGCCAAGCTCCGTTTTGAATGATTAGTGGGTAGATGCAAAGCTAGCTGCCTTTGTCTTGACTGCACCGTTTGAACGCGAACGCCACACGCCAGACGCCGGCGTTCCGCGTTCTAAAGCGTTCGAAAAGTGAAGTGCAGACAAAAGGCTGTATTTGTATCCAGTGCACGGTTTGAACCATACCCTCCTATATACTTAGAAAGCATGGCAGATTGCCACGAGAAGCGGCCGCCGAAAGGGATAAGGGGAGCGACTGACAACTGATGAGAGGAGAGCCACGTGACTGACGCACCGCTGCGGTGAGACGCCGAAACACGCTTCTCCCGAGCGAACAAGTGTGTTTCGGGTCCTCGCCGGTGCAGAAGCTGTGAGCTGACGTCCAGGTTCCCCGAAAAATTGCTCTTTGATGCTCTGTTCTACCAGATCCTCGAGCTCCAAATTTGCGACTGGGCACTTTATGGCTCCGTCGTCAATCTGCCAGGCTTTCTTAGTATAAAGGAGGCTATGACTTGGCCTTCTGTCGTCCCCGCATTCTCTTGTCTCCTCCTGTACCTCTACGTTTCCGCCCGCACACGCTCTAAATAAAGCCTATGAGGTCGCTTTCCCGCAGAACACGAAGGCTGTAAACCACGCAGAACAAGAGAAAAATCTTTCGAGGGAAAAAAGTTCGCAATATCGTTATCAGTGACTCGCAGGTTAGGAAACGCGGAGCGTGGCAAATCTCCAGCATTTCATTATCGCTCTGCATTGCATTGCGGCATTAAACAATTAAAAAACAAAAAAAAAAGCAAAACAAAAGCAAAAAAAAACGAATCAACGAATCAACGAAAAGAAAGAAGATAATAGGCCACGCACCCCGTTTCTTAAGTTGAGCAAGTCAAGCGTGAGGCTACGCAGTCCCTGCGGACATGGCACCTTTATCTATCTAATCGAGTTTGTGATTCGCTAAGATTCTCCAATTGTTCGCCTCCATTGGATGTACTTCGACAGAATGCATCTTCGTTTTGTTTGTTTATGTTTGTAGTGAAGGAGTGAGTGTCGAGTCACTTTCAGGGAAAAGAGCAGCAAAGTTCGCGTGGCGCGTAGTCACGTGATATGCTCGCAGCGCTGGACTGGCTGCGACACCTCGTAGCACCCCCGCGCTCCATCGCAAGTTGAAGCCGAGTGGAGACAAGCTCTCGTCGTTTTGTTTTGTATCTGTTTTCGTGTTTCTGCGCCGAAAAGGAAGCGAGAAAGGCGGGACCTGCGCGTGTATGTTTGTTGGGGAGGGTGCGCTTGTTCGAAAGAGGATTCAAAATCCCCAAAGGGGACCGCGCTGGAAATCTCCCTCGACTTGCCTCGGGTGCGGGTCCAATTTGGCGGAGCAAAGTTCGCTTACGAAATGCACTACCGGGGTTTCGGGAGAAAAAAATAACCGCAAACAAAAAAAGAGTGTGTCAAACAAAATGTTGAGAAGGGCGCGAACTTTTTGAGCCCCGAGATTATGTTCTATTTTTTGTAGCGACTTTCGTTCTCCCAGGTGATCTTTTTATGCGTTCTTTGCCGCTTTCAGGAGTTTCCAGAGAATAAAAGAAGAAACACTAGTCCGCGGGTTTCTTCGATGCATGCCGTCATCATGTGGGTTTGACGCGAGCGAAAAGGCTGCGAGCTGCGTCGTCTCTAAAAACACGAGATGCAGAGTATCCTCGACGTTGTTTCTTCGCGACTTCCAGAGAATAACTGTGAGGAAAGAGCGAAGTCGAATATAACCGTACCACTGAAGTGGATTTAAGTTCCAGGTATTCGCGCGTGCATACTAGTTACACACTTCCAATTGAGTGGAGGGATCCTTAAAAAATTTGAATAGAGTAAAAAAAAGTGGGGGTGGGATGCCAGGTTATCTTTTTATTGCCCGTTGTCTAAATCTCCAACGTTCTTATCTATTTTTTTCTTCGTACCAACTTTTTGGTGTGTTTGTTTCTCGGGTTTACTAGGCAAGGTGTAAAGATTATGCCCTAGATTTTTTTTTGTTGACTTAGCTTTTAACGATGAGTCAAGAAGGACCGTTGGTTCCAGAGCAAATGAAGAGTAATCTAATGAAAATGAAAAATCTGAGCCGCATTTCAATTCACGCTTTTTGAAATAACGTAACGTGCGCGAAACAAAACCCGGTCGCTTTGTTATGCCCTAAGAAGGTGAAGGGCCTATTTTAAGCGCCGGTTACCCAATTTTTGTAAAATATCTTTATATAGCTCTTATACTGCGTTTCCCCTAAAGTCAAACCGGAGCCGCCTCAACGATCAGACGTAGCCAATCAGGCAGCTACAAAAGGACATTAGAACGCTGCTCACCGTCTTTCTGCATTTACTATCACCCACTAAACCAACCACACGCGAAAAAAGAAACAAAAAAGCAGGACGCTTTTTTTCCGCTTGACTCGTTTAAGCGGGGATAGCAAAGGCACAAAACGAAAAAAGCGCCGTGACAAAGCACATTTGGTGCTGCAAGATTGGCTTCCTCGGTTCGTAGCTTGGGCTGTGGTCGGACTTGAAGTGAAACGGAGTGCCATTGGTTCGGGAAGAACAGCGATACATTACGGAAGTGAAAGGGCCTACCCTCTAATTTGGGCAGTTATATCCTCTATTCGCGGTATCCGATAAATTAACTGAACTTAATCGTCTTAAACATGTCGCAGAAAGTGTCCGCAGACTGTCCGTTTTATGATGTACAGGGTGTTTCAAATAGCGGCCAGGCTCTTTAAATCGACCGCGAAAATCGTTTTTTAACCTATCGCGCTACTATTTGTGCAGCGTTGCCCGCAGGTGGTGCATTTTTTTATAGAATTCGCAAGAGCAAATTTACGCGAGAAAAAGTAAAAAAAAAGAAAGTCTCAACTCGTATGGAAACGCAGCGAACCTACTGGCCTTCAAACAACACTGCTCCCTATTGTTTGAAGGCCGGTGGCTTCTCAGCGCTTCCATAGTAGTGAAGACTTATTTTTTGTTTATTTTTTCGCAAGTACGTTTGATCTTTGCAAATTTTATAAAATAAAAATGCACCACCTGTGGGCGACGCTGGACAAAATAATAGCGCGATAGATTAAAAAATCGATTTTTGCGGTCTATATAAAGAGCCTGGCCGCTATTTGAGACACCCTTTATATCATAAAAAAGACAGTCTTCAGGCACTCTGCGGCGTGTTTTTTTCTTTACGGAGGTCGATCCCGTCACACTGTCGTACAAACACTGTCGGCGGACATTTCCTAAGCACACGCATGTACGAAGGAAACAAGAGAGTGTTTTAGGGTGCCGTGTTTGCACATCCGATACGGTACGATGGGCCCTCCGGTGCGAACTGCGCATGCGCTACCGCGGAAGACTCGCGCGTGCGCAGTCCGTACCGGAGGGCACATCGTACCGTAGCGGATGCGCAAAAATGCTTTCCTAGAACTGACTGCCGCGAATACCGTGTATTCCGTATGGTGTGTTGACAGTGTGACTACGGCTTTAAACGTTTTCTATTTGAAGCGGTTTTGTATTTGATAGAAAAAAAACTTTAAATTGCCTACATTTTGACCCCAGCATCTGGAATATTGAGATTATATTTCATATTGTTGAGCCAAGTAGGCATAGGAGCACTTTTAATACAGCGCTGAGGCCCTCCTCCTCGGCACGTTTGGTGTAAGGAGGACATCGTGACGTAATATAGGGAGATCTCAACATTTCCGTACCTTTCGCTAGCTTGACCCGAGCAGTCAAACGAGCATTTTGGGCAAAACGGAAAGCTCTAAAGACAGTTTTGGTGACCATCGACTCTGCCTTAAAGGGGCGATGCAACAATTTTCGTACTTTCCGCAAATACCACTTAAAACGGATCCCTGACGTTAATGACCTATGAAACACGCATTCGTTTTTCACCCCACGCAATAGAAGTCCTAGAAAAAAACTTAAGAAAAACGAGCAGCGTTCACCCCTCAACTCGCAGCCAGAACAAGCGGCCACGTGATCTGGAGTGGATTATATGCCACCAATGTTGCTCATAGCCACGCGCTGGGGTTGGCAAAGCACAGGACACGCGCTGAGTTCCAGACATTGTTATGGTTCGGCTATTGTCGTCGTTGCAGCGATTGGACACGGGCCACTACTCGAATGCTTCTCGAGCTAGTAATTATCACGAGCCCAAATCGAGTGCCCACGCAATGCTCGGGTCCAATCTATGAACCGCATTCAAATATCGTCATATGGGTGTACTGCGATCCCCACGTTACGTTATCAAATTTTGCAAAGGAGAGATTGAATGAAAATGATCGATTTTGTCCTTGAAATTACACCGCAACAAAGGAGTTTCTTGGCCAGTGGCGTTGCGTGCGAGTATCCTTGAGTCCCACTAGTGCCAGTAAGCTCGTGTAAAGTGAAAAACATTCCAATTGAATATCGTTGCACCGTTCCTTTAAAACCATCCGATGATGTACTTCATAATATAACTCACTTATTACCTCTACTCTCTGCGTTGACGCACGTTTATGGGCCATCTAGGCAAAAATGTAGATTCAGACCCGGGGTTATCCAGACCGGATCCAGGCACGCAGCCTCCGACATCCGCATTTGATCTGCAATTCGACGAATCTGATTCATTTTTCACTGTGGATATCCGCGGATATGTGGGGTTCTAATGATCAGTTATGCCCGGCGTTTCTTAAACTGTCAGCGACTGTAATGTCCGAAATCCCTCGGTGGTTTGGCCATTTGTTGGAGCGTTAGCTGTTGCGGAAGCAGCCGTCGCTGCAATTCTTGAGTTGTAACAGGCTACATAACGTTCGACGGGAGAAGAAATAGACCTACAAAAACTCTTTTAAACTATAATCACTAAAACTTAACACACGCAGGCTCCGTTATTCGTTCTTCCAAGTTCTTATGGCCCATTGCTGTCATCTCATTGGCCGAGGAGCGATGATGAGATGGTCAGGAGTTGCCACGCCTCGCGTATTTTGGCGATGTCACGAACCACAATGGTTTCTCTTTACGGTCAAGGGAAGTGCATTCCACCAATCTCGCCACCAGAAAATGACAGCTGCGACGACATCGATTTCATGCAAAAATGTGCAAAGTGCACGCGAGTTGTTGAGTATTACTCAGGAGGTTCGAACCCTGACACTAGGAAGGAAATTTGAAGACAAAGTGAGACAGACGTACCAGAAGCAGATTCAAATCTTTTTTTTCATATTTGTTTTCCCGTCATCGTCGCTTACGCACGTTTTTCGAGCATACACGGTACTTGAGAGATTGGAACGACGGTCGGCTGAGTTTGGGACGCTGTCTTTCCACTTTCTTCTGTCCATTCTACTTTGTATTCAAGTTTCCTTCCGACTCTCAGGGACAAAACATCACGATGCTTTTGTTCTCATTGAGATTATAAACTTAAAGGCGTGGTAAGCAATTTTTTCTTATGAATGTGCGTCGTGTCTCAGATATAACTTTTCTTTCGTGTAGCAATATATTGTGACTGTATCTTCCCGCCAAGTTCACACATGTAGGGGCAGGGCCCTGTCAAGCTGCATTACTACAACTTTTTTCTTAGTCCCCTTACCCGACTTTGTAGTCTGTGTGTGAAATAAATTGAATAGGTTGATCGATTTTAATCTTGACAGGAACTACTCATGCGTGTCACGTCCGCCGTTCAAATAACGACTCTCTCCATCCAGCTTCCTTGGATGTTGTAATTTGGGCGGCTGGAGTACATCTGGAACGCCGTCATATTTGTCAGCGTGGAGCAATTCGAACATAGCTGACGTAATACCAAGATACTGGCAGGACTCTGTGTGTTCTGGGTAAAGGGTGGATTGTTTGGTGTTTGGTCGGTCGCTCTCGAAGGAACGGATTGAGGGGGGGGGGGACTAACAATTAGGCACGCATTTTTTTCAGCCAAGCAGAAATGCCTTAGTAAGGTGCGTGACAACAGGAAGAAATTTTTTTTAATATCTGGAAATCAATAGTTACGTTGGCGTTGTCAGTAAATATGTTTATCCAAAGCATTACTTTGTATTTTCACCGAAGAAAATACCAGTTGGCACCAGTAACTTTGGCTTTCCGTTTAATAGAGCTCCATTAAAGCTCAATCACTTAAACAAACTCTCATTAATACCTTATAGATCTCCTGTTTTCAGATGACTATATATTTTTTCAGAGGTTTTAGACGGGTAGTTTACGCAATATCTAAAAAAAGAACAAGCAGATACCATCACAATCGGTAGTGAATATGTCAGAAATACTGACGCTATAACCTGAACCACAATGATCATGCATCGTACACAAGACAGCGTACCAACACGAGTCAGCGCAATAGCCGTGGTTCGAATGCCGCGTGCCCAAACTTTCTCCTTGAACTCAAAACCAAGCGGCATTCGAAGCACGGATCTCGCCGTGACTCGCGTTTGAATTTGTATGCAGACTGTCTTTTGTATGATGTATTAGCATTGTGCTTAGGAGGAAGTGACGTCACAGTCGCCTTCATCCCAGCCGATTAAAGTGTGCAGAGGCTTTACACATGGGACTCTCTTCTTTCCCGTAATTGCGCGGAGCGCCACCGGTGCAGATTACCTAGTATGTTCTATTTTTACAAATTTTGAAAACGAGGCATTACGTTTCCAACAGAAGTTGGGCAGCATAAACAGTAAACCTTCGCTAGTTGTTCGAGCGTAAAATTCTACTTTAAAAGTTTGCTTCGGTGTCGCTTCAAACAAGTTGGGAAGTAAATCATTGTTTCAGATGGTGAAAAACACCGTAAAATTACTGTCCGAAAAAAAGTTTAAAACGTTCCCCACATACTCTAAATACATGACAGCCCTAGACGGAACGAAACATGTTTGTGTGTTTACGAAGTTTACCCTAAGTGGTATCCGCTTGGCGGGCGCAAATTGGAAAAGGACTATATCGTGTTCGCAAACTCGGAACCACTTAACTCTTGTATTTTAAGCGTCGTTCACTTCAGCTCAAACAACAGGAAAGGCAAAACTCAAAGCCGACAGTCCGCTTTTGGTATGGAGATTCAGAACCTGTTCAGCAGCTAGGTAATATCCGCTACTGAAATAAAAGAATATATATTAGTTTAAGAAAGTTTTCTTCGAACATCTGTTAGTACAATAAATAAACCCTCATGGTGTTTCCCTCGTTCACGGAAGTCATCGTTGTCCGTCCCCTCTCTGTGGCACCTTCCTCATGGCTGATAGTGTTTTTTCTAAGACGGAAAATATCCGAAAAAAGAATTATCCGATAAATAAAAAATAAAAAATTACTCCTGCAGAATAACGCTACCTACGTCGGCGGCCTCAGTATTAAATAAAATTCAATTAGCGGTTTACTTAACTAAAGTATGTTACCTTTTCAACTCTTATTTTTTGGTGGCATATTTAATCTCGAAATATGCTGTTTGTCTATCTTTCAGGCCAGAAGAATTGCTGAATTTAAAGGAAAAAAAAACAACTTCTTCCAGCTATTACGTGGCAAATTTCGGCGCGAAGTGCTCTAGCGAGACAAAGGCTGATGCAGATAGTGAGATTATTCCCTGCGATTTCTGATAACCTTTCGTGGTAAAAACACGTGGACCACATCACAAGTAACGCTAATCGTTTACTCGGTTATCTACGGCGTAAGTTTTCTTTAGCCCCAACTAACCTAAATCTTCAGCTCTATAAATCTTTAGTCCGAGCAAAGCTGTAATAGGCATCATCAAACTGGGACCTTAATATTAACTCTCGTATTTTACCAAACGAAGCCATCCAGAACTGTTCAGCGCGGTTCATTTTTTCGAATTACTTCCGTACTGCCAGTGTCTCTTCAATGAAATCCTAATCTTAACTTCATTGCATCGTGAAATGTCTCGTCTTTGTCTCTTTTATAAGATCTGGCATTTTAAGTCTCTCGTCAGTGATTCTCTCTTTATGCCACCATCGTATATTTCCTCCCGCAGCGACCACCAGTACAAGGTTGGCTTGCCAAGCAGCCCCACTAACCTACATTTCTACTCCTTTATTCCCAAAACTTGCTTCGACTGGAACCACCTCCTGCCTCCATCGCCCTGATCACCGACACCATCTGCTTCAAATCTGCCATCTGCAACTATTTTTTGTAACCCTGGTGTAGTGTTTATGGTGATGTTTATTATTATATCTTGTGTTTATTTCGCCCACTCCTCTCTGTAATGCTTCGGCCTTGAGAGTAAATAAATGAAATAAAATGAAACTGTGGTGTAGAGCACCGCACCTCCCACTACGCGTTCTGGTGCCGCACGAGCGACGTCGCAAATGCGCAATCGCAAGATAAATTCACACCATGTGAATCGAGCAAACGACGACAAAAGGCACAACACGCACGAAGTGCATCACCCCTGAAGTGGGAACAGTGTGTCACACTGCTCCGGGGGCAGGGCTCCTCGGTCGTTTGGTGCTTTTCTGCGTGTTTACGGGGTTTTCTCGCGTGTAGCACATGTAGCAGTTGATCAACCCCAGAAACAGCATTGATGCAGCGCTGGCCAAAGCGCAACTCAGCACTGATGCATCGCTTTTCCACTAGACTCCGTTTCATACTTACTATACAACGCTGTTAAAACTAGTGGCGCGAGAACGTGGCTTCATCCATGGGTGTTTTTGTTTCGCGCGAGAACGCGTGCAAATGATATGCACTATCAAAGCCCATGATCACGTCAGCAGCTTTGACAGCATTATACGCTAAGACATAAAGCCGAGTATAGACCCTTTTCTTTGCAAACGCCAACCAGGGGTGCTGCAGTCATTGACGTACCAGCGAATTTCGGTTCATAAAAAAAATCGACAGTGCCCCCCCCCGTTATAACACCGCTGCTTGAAGCAAAATGAAAAGTATAACCCTCAATGTTCCGGGTGATGCCGAAAGAACACAGAAGCGCAAGATCTGTTCAAAAAGTTTGAATATTCTTGTGTACCAAATTGTCTTTTCCGAGACGTTACATCGTAAAACCGAAGGCCCTCGCTAAGTCTGCAACTTTGTTGCCCGTACAGCATTTATTCTTTTTAGCACCGGTGACATAGAACGAACTCGACATGCTTGCAAAAGACGGAGCGACGGGAAGTCGCTTTGGACGCAAGCAGAGGTTCATGCTCGTAGACAGTAAAAGAGTCTATAGGTTAACGCGCTCTTTTCAAACATGCCGTCACGAGGTGTGGGCAAACGCGCAGTTTCCACACGAGTTGTGTTCACTGCGCATGCGCAAGAACCAGATTTGCGTCAAATGGAGCGTGTGCGCCGTCCGCATCTGCCAAGAGCAGCGCCACTGCATCAGCGTGGACGTCAGGGCCGCGTGTAGCGCAGTGCACACAGATACTGATTGGTCGCAGATATGGAGTTCCTGCTCTCCGGCGAATTAATGAAAGGCGCACCTTACGCGGTACACTGCGTTCTCTGCGCTCAACGTCGGAGCTTAACAGAGCCTCAAAGGATCGCAAAGTCAGCTGGTGCATCAGTGAGATCAGTGCTATTTCTAGCGCCCGTAGCACCGAGGTAGCGCTGTGGTGCACGCGTCAACAGGCTTTTACTCCCGTCTTGCACGAGCCACCTTGACCGCAGTCAAGTCACTCTTAACAACAGTTGCACTTCACCCAATGAGGTCAATGGCCTTAAGAGGTAAACTGGCAGCTGAAAGTGACCCCAGTTGGCCGCGTCCACGTTGCGCATTTTCGATCACTAGACTCGTGACCTTAAAGTTTTACGCCTAGATTTTAACCAAGTACCGCGCACAAATGATTGCTTATTTATCGTTAATAATAGTACCGATGAGAAGTTGTAGTTCGTTTGTTTTAAGCCCAAAATGCCCTCTTACGTCAAAAACTCGGGCAGCTTCGCAATGCCTCCGCTAGAAGCCGTCAGCTGCGGTGCAATATTTTAGTTTTTATCGGAGCTAGACACTGATCTTTGGGGCTATACTTCGTCTCACCCTATGATGGACTAAAGGCAAAAAGCTACAGACCGCCACATCCCATCACGAGCCACTTAGAAATTGTGCGGTATTTCGCTTCGATGCACGTATCGGTGCCAGCGTCTCGGATCACTGATGGGGGTGAGCCAACAGTGGCTCGAATCGAATGGCACCGACTGACTCAACAGTTTTAGATCGCAAAGAAAGCCACGACATACAGGCTCTTTGCAGCGTCGAAACTATAGAAGTGATGCGGCGCTTTTGAATTCAGGGCAGTATTCGTCCACTCCTAATTAATGTTAAGCATGTCACAGTATAGCGTGAAACGTGTTTGGACCTGGCGGCCCGTGGGTTTAGCCTTTTAGTCCATCGTAATATGAGACAAGGTATAACAGTATTGAAAAAATAGTTCATTATGTTTTTTACAACGATCGCGATACAAATCTCGACTCAGTTTTGCGTAAAAGCCTCAAGATTTGGTGCGGCCACGTGTCTAGTGGTCAATATTGTATGACATGGCGGCGGCCAAGTGGGGGCCACTTTTGTCCGGTGAACGGGATACCAGCTTCTCGCTCTAAGCCTCCTACCTCGTTGGCTTCACCACAGTCACCGCACTATGCCCTCGGATAGCTATTTCAAAAGAAGTGAGGGGAGTGCGTGCACATGTTTCATGGGCGCTTAATATGCGTAAGCGCACGTGCGCCTGTAGCTTTGAGCTGCATAGCGACATGAAGGTTGTCCGAGAGTATAGTGTAGTAAGTGTGGTTTAGCGTAACTGTAGTTAAATGTGACTCTGTAGTTAAGGTTGCCCACGTAACGAGTGCATCAGTCTCGTTTGCCGACTGCCACAGCTACTAAGATTCGCCACGCGATAACTCAAATACTTTTTTTATCCTCAGAATTTGTCTATAGACTAGACGTTATGGGAAAAGTATCACGCTCGAGTGGGACGAAAAAACGGTACACGGATGTAAGGGCAAAATAAAGCATACAGAGCCCATTGTATGCAATATCTAAGCACCTAAAGATAACGCGTTTTTAAAGGGACCATGATAACCATGAAATTATTCTTCAACTTCTTCCTCCTCAGCTTTCATCCGCACTTCAAAAGCGAAATAAGAAATCACGTAGTCTTGACGTGCTCGGGCATCGGAGGCGATGATTCCGAGCTTCAACCGTGCTTCTGAAACTCACCATGAAACTTGTCATTCCTAAGTGATCATAAGTACCGTCAGCACACTCAATGGCCAGGGCAGGAGTTGACCTAAAGACCTATAGACCATTGCTATATTACCCAAGCATCAAGGAGAATGCAGGGATTGGTGTTCCACGCGCCACGCGTGCATGGCCTTCCGCAGTAGCAATTTTTCTGAAGCAAATAACCTAAAACAAATTGTCGTTGCACGCACGCGTTCGTCAACGACACAATTTGTTTGAGTTATTTACTTTAGAAAATCTTACTATGTGCTGAAGGCCAGCGCGTGCGGCACGTGGAACACCAATCCCCGCATTCTCCTTGATGCTTGGGTAATTTATCAAAAGGTCTATTTAAATATTCGTCAACTTATTGACTCTTGACGAGCGCATACGTCCGAGTTGCTCAGTGTTTCCATTCATTTCATTCATTCATTCATTTATTGATACTGTCAGTCCATTGGGTTATCACCCAATGGACTGTCTCCCATTGGAATGGACTGTTATCACCCAATGGACCATTGAGTTGTCCCAATGGTCCATTGGGTGATAACCCAATGGACCCCTCTCCCATTGAGTTATCACCCAATGGAAGAGAGTGGGTATACAAAAATAAGAAAGATGAAAGTAACCAATATACAAATAGTAAATAACCCGGACAGTGGATTGCACAAGACCGCTTCATACACTTAAAAACGCACAAGAAAAAGTTACAAAACTGAAAGCAGCACAAGTATTAACATTTCCCAAGAAAGCAGAAACTTGGTCAACTCAAGGCCATAGGAATTTCGTGGAATAAGATGTATTCCCTGACAATATGCCTCCAAAGCTCGTGGAAATTCGTCATTAAAATACAAGCTGCCCCCCCCCCAAAAAAAAAAAAAAAACATCGTATTTTTTATATTTTTTATTTTACCGCAAAAATAAATTGCGTTTTACCGAACGCTCTTTTTCCGTCCAAACGTAGCCCCAGCGGCTCGAACCACATGCCAAAGTTTCAGAATTAACCATCATGCCATTAAAGTTATACCAGATTTTTAAAATATTGAACAGAAAAATGGCGGCTAATGGACCTCTTAAAATCAGTGCATCTGATTGGCGCAAGGTACCGAAAACGAGCGAAAACGGGCTCCGTTTTGCTATTGAAGCTTTCGAAAGATCAACTCTAACTTTTGGCTGAGATAACGGTTACTTCACAAACATTGGAGTCTGGTTGGGACCGCTAGGGCTACATTTGGGCGGAAAATGAGCACTCGGCTATACGCAGTTTTTTTTTTTTTTTTTGCGCTAGACAGAAACATGTTGTTGTTTTGTTGTTGTTTTTTCGGGAAAAGGAGGGGGGGGGGGACATTCTGTATTTGTTTCACACACTTCACTCCTCAATATATTTCAACTTCTCTCGGTCATTTTGATGAATACGGTGGGCACTGGAGTGTGTCGTGTGTGGAACGGATACAAAACCACTCAAAGCTAGCCGTATCACAAAAAGGCTAAACATGAAGCACACATGATGCACGCACGGCACATTCTGTACTCCCGGGGTTTATCAAAATAATAAGAAAAAGGTAAACGTTTTCTTCTACAATCTAACGAGTCATCTGGCTTATACGAACGACAGGCAGCAATCGAAATACGCCAGGTAGAAAGAGGAAGTTAGTTACTGAGATTTAGTTAACTAAACACCTAATTGATAGTTTATGCTCATGCCCCGACGTCCGCCGGTGTCGATGTCATTAATCTGCAGTAAAAGTTTTTTCTTTTCATTGTGCTTTTTAATTTAAAACATTCTTGTTCAAAAAAAAAGAAAGAAAAAAAAACAGCCTGTGTAATTTGAATGCCTGTGGCGGTACCTAACGAAGAACGAATCAAAGGAAGAACATTCAAGCAGCGGTCCCAATCGTAATACATCCTACAATCCGCAGATACTTTATGAGGCGTGTTTCTCCTTGTATGGCGGTGCTGGAGCATTGGTCGTCTCTGCAGACAAGTTGGAATCATACATATGCATGAAACAAGCATGCTTGAAACATGCTTGAGGCTTGTCCGCAGATCATTAGCTCGCCATGTTTGCAGCGAGAACTTTATCTGTTGTACGATATATGTGCAGTGTGAGCGCGGCTTTCCACATGCAGGGTGTAGCAAAGGCCGAGCATCTCTCTTGCAAATATGGGCGTAGTGCGTGCACTCCTTGTCTCACGTAAAACACCCGAAATACTAGAATTCGACGTTCAGTCCTTCGACGTCGTACCGACGATACCAACATTCACGAGCGGCTTGATAGTCGAGTGATACAACTTATTAAAAAGCTAACTTACGTAGTTAAGGTATAAAGGAAAACAGTTGAGGTTTTGCTGGCCCTGGTTCAAAAATTTTTTTTGTACTATTCTTTGATACGTTTATTAGTTGTCAGCCTAACCTAGCTACACGGTGCCTGAAACGCCTGTTCGACTGGTGTAGTTTAGCCCATAGAGTTATTATAATACACGCTAGAGGCTCAGCTGGCGCTAGTGTCTACGGCGCTTCCGGTTGCAAATTGAAGCAGACAGCATGCAGTCTACTTTTCCAGTCTTCCTGTGTATTCCTATGGGAAAACGCGCGTGAATTTTGTCTCGTCGCCGGAAAATAACATGAATAACTTTTGTTATTTTGGTTGTACCGGACAGTATGTACCTTTATTAATATTGTGAAAGTGTAATTGCTTTAGTTACAGCATTTTTTCTTTACCACTGAACGATGTTAAACTTCGCTATATTTCAGGCCCAAACCTCTGTTCCATGGCAGGTATGTAGAAACGAGCGACGATTCTAAGCAAAATAACGATCGAAAGGAATGTAGAGTGTGTTCAAAGTTCGCCAGCATTCCGTTGGTGCTTATATATTGCTAATATGCCTGTCCTCTCACTATATGAAAATGACCTCATCGTGCATCTTAACGAGTGGTTAAAAAAACGTTCGAAACGTAAAGAATAAAGTACGTGGGCTACGAAAGGAGGGTTTTCTTAATATTTCTTATGTTAGGCAGTTTTTATCGCACACATGTTCTCTGGCTTCCCCTATTTGCAAATATTTGGAGCGTGCGGGTGATGATTTGAACACAGAACAAGCATCTTCGCACATATTAACGAGCAGAAAGAATAAAGCAGCACTTATTTATTGCAAATCGGACTATATTACGTGACTTTCAGTTTATTTTAATCGTCTGCAAGCACAAGGAGTTACTTATCCAGTGTTACTGCGTAGTTCTTGCCGTCTCTCTTGGTTTTCCACATGTCCTTCGTTCGTTTGGCACGTATATCCCCCATGCTGGAAAGCACCGACGCCGTGTTCGCGCTAACAGTGTCCGACAGTGCACATAAATACATGTACGAAGCGGTTTTAGCACCGTTTTTTATGCCACGATTTTAAAATAAAAACGCCGTAACTGACCAATTATTCCATCTGCGTGACTGGGAAATGTTCCAATGTGCCTAGTACGTACGAATTATTCGTGATATTTGCTCTTATAATCGAGCGCAGAGAGGAAATGCACTCGCTTTTTTCCATAGAAATGCATTACCGGAAGTCAATTTCGAACTGCTTGCTGTCTGCTTCAATTTGCAACAGCACACTAGCGCCAGTTGAACCTCTAGCGTACATTATAATAACTCTATGGTTTAGCCATAGCCTCCTCTATACTGACAAAGCCTGGCAGATCGCCACGGGACACGGCCTCTGGAAGTGAATAGGTAGAGCGGCAGACAACGGATGAGAAGAGAGGCATGTAACGGGCGCCCCGCTGCGGCGAGACGCCGAAACACACCTGCCCCGAGCGATGGAATATCCGTTCGTGCTTCACGCCTTCCTCGCGCTACCGCTTCTTTTTTCGTCTGGTTTGAAAACCAGGCTGAGGTCCTCGCCGCTGCAAAAGCTGAGCGCTGACGACAGGCTACCCGAGAAATGCTCTTTGCTACCAGATCCTCGCGCTCCAAATCTGCGACCGGGAACTCTATGGCTTCGTCATGGGACTGCCAGGCTTTGTGAGTATAGAGGAGGCTATAATTTAGCATCCTATTCCGGCCATTTATCAAAAGTGGCCCCGATGTGGCACCAAATGACGTCACGAAAACCTGAGTTCCATGCTATCAGATGTCACGACGCTGGTGGTTGGACCTAAAAAGGGACTGAGTAACGGGCTTGAGTTGAGCCAGTTGGCGCATGATATTAGGATAGGACCAGCTTGAACTTAAGAGAGGAAAACGTGAAATTATAGAGCTATAGAAAAAGAGAGAGAGATATATATCGCTTGACTACCAACCATGGTTTCATACTTCTTCCTCTCCGTGTACCTTGACTATCTGCTTCTTTTCTTCTGTAGCTCTTAAAAGGGATAAAAAAAAGAAGCAGATAGTCGATGTGCACGAAGTGGTAAAAAGTACTAACCCGCAGTTGGTAGTCCAGCGATATCTCTTTTTCACTTTCTTTCTTTGTCCTTTCTTTCTTTTAAGTTCAAGCAAACGTTCCTAGATTAGGGTCAGTTACGAAAGAGCGCGGGGGGGGGGGGGGGGGGGGCAATGGCACCCGAGCGGCCTCCACAGTAGTCGGCGAAGTGGTGGCGCTGCGGTTCCGATAGGACCGGTTCTTGGCGCGTCGTCCGCAAGCCTCCTGCTCTGAAAAGGCCTTGGCAGGCGGCCAACCAAGCCGCCGTAGGACTTGTAAAGCAAATAATTACCGCAGAATGAAGTGTATTGAAAGAGAACTTGGGAACGGAGCAAAGCAAAAAGTAAATTGCTACTATATTATGCAACGTTTCCTCGTCACGAAGCGCATCTATCTGTGTTTTTATTTTTTTTCCTCTGTGGGCCTAAAGTCATCAGTGAAATAACAAAACTTTCTGCTCGCGCGTCCGGTTGGTAAGGCAGGTCACTGATAAGGAACAACATTGACTTTTAGCCAAGCGTTACCGTGTTGCGCGTACCGCACTATCGGAGCCTTTGAAGCATGCTTTTATGCGCGCGCTCGGGTGATAGTGTGACCCCGGTGCACGCGCTTAGATCGCAAAGAGACGCCGGCGCTGCCTCTCAGAAGCGCTACAAAATGGAGCCGCTGCCTGCTGGGTGTTTCTCAACTGACCCTAATCTAAAATCATTGGTTCTAGCTGCCCCTATCCTAGTGGAGTCCTAGAAGTTACGGCAAAAAGAACGAGCAAACGCGAATGTCGCTGTGGTCGCGGCGTCCCAACTCTTGGGTACCGAAGCTTCCGTGGATTCTCAGGCTGGACTGTGACCTTCAGCGAAACATGCGTCCGCCACATTCACCAGCGCTGCTGCAACACCGCCAGGATCGCGGTCGGCGGGAACATGACACCTTTATGACGTCATCAGGGGAAATCGAGGTACCACATCTTTTAGACGCGGTAAACACACCAGTCGTAGACGCGTTCCAAAAACCATAACCTAACAAACAAAAGAAACGTCTACGCTGTGATAGTAAGTGGGAGGCACTCACTTCATCGAATGACGTTTGAGCGAACGCCCACGTTTCACCGAATGACACTTTAGCGAATAATCGGACGCCGCCAAGCGGTGTTTTCAGGTGGGCCAAACGGGTTCCCATTTTTGTAATGAGCCGCCACAGACTGTCGCCGCGAAGCGGCGTAAGCGCAGCGCGGTGTATGCGTTAACGCCCGCCCCCGTTATTCGCTAAAACGTCAATTCGCTCAACTGTCACTGTTCGCTAAAATGTCATTCGCTCATGTGAAATGGACCCCGCCATTCGCCAAGTTCTCTCCGTAGATTGCAGCAATTCGCCCTCCCAAGTGCTTTGCGGAAAGTAGATGTTAAAGAGTGTGGACTCGAAAAGGTTATAATAATACCTTTATTGACCATCAAAGCGATGGTGGAGGTTCTCGAGAAAAAAGCTGAAAAATCAGCTTGACGAGCGAGCTCCATGGTCCACAGAAATCATACAATTAAAGACCACGAAGGCAAACAGTACACTACGCATAATTCACAAAGACACTCCGCACACAGAAACAAGCATAAGTATACAACATATATAAAGACAGTTTGACGAGCGTGTTCACGTAGATACAATTGTGATGAAAGTGAAACAAAAGGGAGACACGAGGACATATTACATTAGCATTAAAACACTTAAACATAAAAGATATATCGAGCACAATGAAACAACTCATATACTAAATACCATGGCTAAGAAAATTAAACGCTGCTATTTTTATGTACTCATAGACTCATCAAAAGAGGACAACCACAAATCTTGTTTTGATGTTAATTCAGTTCGTATATTACAAGTTTCTTTTTTTTAATTCAACTATTCTTGAAGTTTGTGAAGTATATTTTGTTCTCCGTACTTGTTTTACACGAATAAGTGTTCCAAAAATGGTGCTACGTGTGGGATATGTGACCATGTTTCTAGATAAACGTGCTAATTGAACGAGAAAATGGTAAGCTTTAATATTTCATGCTAATAGCTTAAGCCTAAATGATAGGCATACACGTTGCGAATGCACATTACCGAATATTTCTGAAACAGTGGAGCAGAGGAGTGGTAATATGAAACATTTTCTAGATTTCTTAGCATTTCTTCGTTATATGCTAATCTGTTTAAGTTTTTGAGAGTGGTATTTTCCCATACAAAACGACAGTAACTTATGTGCGAATAAAATAGTGTATTGTATGGAATGAGTTTGACTGTAAGAAGTGTGACGATATATATATAGGTTAAGCCTACGATGGTCGATGGTTTTGACGCAACATATTTTGTATGGTCGTTCCAAGTCATCCGTTCTGTCACTAACACACCGAGCGTTTTAAAGACCTTGACTATTTCTATTCCTTTTCATTGCACAACCTGATATCCTTACCGATACATATACGTGCTTTCTATACGTCGTTTTCCTTTAGGTCGGATAACGGGCAGCGCTACGATTTAATAGACCCAGTCAAGCAGCACAATAAGTATATCGTCATGGCGCTGGTCGTCGTCGTGGTTCGGTGTCACCTGCTTAGCCAATCACGGGCTGTGAATGCGGAGTGATCCCGCACTTTTTTTTGTCGTGATACACTTTTAGCACCGCTCAATTCACTCCATCGCAGCGTCTACACCAACTCAGTATTCACAAACAAGCCCGCTTTGGCCATACCGGGAGTGGTGGGCACTGCGCCTGCGCAGAAACCGAATTCGGGGGGAATAAAGCGTCTGCGCATGCGCAGTATACCGACGGCAGAACCACCGGGGTGGCGTGACATCAGTGAGTTGAGTTGGTCTCTACAAGCGTGCGGAGATGTCAGAGGGCACAGCTTTGATCGGTAGGATTCGTGGGTTGATGCGGACTGAGCGGCTTTTGTCTCGACTCTCCGTTCGAACGCGTTCGAAGGCCGACCACAGGCGTTCGACGTTCCGAGTTCGAGTTGGAGCATTCGAACAGTGAGTAGATACGGAGGATTCTATGAATGAAAAAAACGAGCTTTATTTTCCAGAAAGTTTTGTAAGAAGGTCCAGACGGAAAGCAGCTACAAACAGCTTGACTAGGTCCGGATTTCCTATCACATTGGCAGCAGCAACGTACAATAAAACAAACATGTAAAAATATACAAGTTTCGGCACAAAGAACACAAAAATCAACGCAAAAAACAAAGTCCAGAGAAAAGGCAATAATAATAATAATAATGTTTATTTTGCACCACAAATATACGATGCAGAATGCCTGCAGAAAAAGCAGTCCATGACATGTCAAGCTGTCTACGAAGCTGATACGCCAATTTACATTTAAGAAAATGTCACGGAGGTCTTTTCTACTTACTGTTGTTTATGTTTATGTTGTTTGTGATATATTTGTTTAATTAAAGCGGTATATTATAGTGTAGAGACTGGGAATTCTAGGAGCTTCGCGTCAAGCCACTAATAATTCCAGCCATTGCTGGGTGTTATGACGTCCCCGCCCACGGTCTCATCTCCGCCTTTCCCTCACTTTTTCGCCGTACATATAGGCCATTCCAGAAAATGCTTTCGGCTCGCGCTATATTAAGCGTTCGCTTTTGTTTTAATCTGGAGGTTTTACGTTTTACATTAACGAAAGGGCTCTGTCACGCCCAAGCGGAGGGCTGAGGATTCATATGGACATCCTGGGAATCTTTTGACGTGCAACGGAAAGCTCGGTTAGAGGGCGCCTTCTTCGCAGTAAGCCTCCGTCAGATTGCTGGCGCCTCGGCCAGGATTCGAACCCCCACCTGGTGATCCGTAGGCCGGCGCTTTGCTTCGGAGCCAACGAGGCGACCCAGCGTTCGCGCATATGGCGCGTGATTTGCTCGCTTTCCGAAAGGACGTACATGTACATGCGCTTGTCGGGCTGTGGAGATCGCACGCTGAGCTGTTAATTTGTAATATTTGTAAGATGTACATAAATTTCTAGTGACGTAGAAAAGCACACACACAGAAAAAAAAGGTTAAAACGAGGCGAAGGCGACTTTAACGGTTCATCCGCGTGCGAGGCGGGTACATGATCAACTCGACAATGCACAAATCAGTATGTCCAAACTTTGAGAGCATACAGTCAGTTTGGACATAGATACCTCGGCCGACATGATCAAACTGCGGCATTCTCCCCCTTCCTCGGCCTCGGCGTCCTCCGGCAAAGCCGGAGCAGGTCGTTCCCTCTTCTCTCCCCAGCATCCGATGCCTCTGGTCCCGGCGTTCCGACGCTCCCAGCCTCGGGGCGGCGGCGGCGGCAAGAAGCTCGTCCGAAATCGCGGCGAGGATCGAGGCGCCGTGGAGGAAGGGGAAAGGTTCGGCCCACATCGATTTCCCATCGGCACAATCTGCGTCCCGGCGCCAGCGTGGAGCTCCCCTCCGCCCTCGAGCAATGACGCCCCCCCCCCCCCCCCTCACCCTACGGTTCCCGCCGCCGACGTCGGAGCCCCGGGAGCGTTGCTCGCTACTCTGAGCCGGTCGGGGTACCGCCTTGGTACCGGCACGGCCGTTTGATTCCTGCCGCCTCGCTTTGGTCTGCGGCTTCACCCAAAGATGCATAGAAACAGCAATCCAGCTGAGGTTCCCAAGTTCGTCGCTGGAGGTGCGGGCCCGAGTTAAGACCTCAATGAAGTTCATGCAGCGAGTCTCTTTCAAGTACCGCCAACCGTCGTGGCGCGAACGCGCGAAGCACGTGCCTCGAGCGAGTGCAACACCGCCATTTGCTTCCAAAAGCCGCTCATTTCAGTGATGTGCCGCCAGTTTCTTGTAAGGGTTGCACGGAGCACGGTCTTCGTGCATTGGCGCATTTGACGGTACTTGTAAAACACGAACCCATCAGGGGGCCTTCGAACACGAGTAACACTTTTGCGTTAAGCCTCCCCACGGACAGCAGCGTTTGTGAGGGTTTGGGTGCGTTTGACTGCGTTGCGGCTGCGAGAAACGAGACCTCCGCCTCTTATGTCTTTCTCCCAGCCATTTCTTGAATTAGGTTCAACGCTCCATACTAGGCACAGATATGCCAGGGACTCTGCTTTGTTTTCTCGACGCAGCGCAGTCCGACGCCCTCAAACGCTCTCAAATCAGCTGTGCTTATGGGCCTTTAAGCGAGTGACCTGCATGTATGTGCTTCGCATGAAGCGTGGAATCTAATTCAAGGAGTATATTCACACGCGACATACGACGCAGAGATGTTCTGGTTTCTCGCAGCCGCAACAAAGTCGAACGCACTCAAACGCTCCCAAACGCAAGGGTGTCTAGGGGCCTTCACTCGGACCTTGCGCTGATTCCGCTCGTTCGCCGCCAGCTCAAAAGGCAATGTTATGCCCGCACGCAGCACGGCCACACACGGGCAACTCGAATGCCATTTACAACGAACGACATTCGTGTGATCAACAAATCGACTCGCGATCTGTCGCGCGTGGAATGCCCCACGCTCGGAGTGTCGCGCGCTGATTGGCCGATCGTTCAAATGTCATTCGCTGTAAATGGCACTCGAGTTGCCCGTGTGGCACGGGTATTATACTCCGGCAACACTTAAGCTAGACTTCAGCGCGAGCTCGCTGTCTTCAGCAGTGCTTTGGTGGCGCGTGCCTGCGCGTTCACACTTGTGTTATACTGCGTTTCACCTTATGTTGTACCGCAGACAAGGCTAGAAGCGCGAGCTCATCGCGTTGGGAGCTACTCTCAACGCACGAGAGCTTGTGCCGCCAAGATGTGCCCTAGAGCAAGGAGCTCGCGCTTGTAGCCTTTCCTGCGGTACATCATGAGGTGAAACAGAGTATAGCAAAAGCAGAAAGCTCGCGCTGAAGGCGGAACTTCTAGTCTCCGCTCAAGGGTGAATGGAGTATAGCATAGCATAGCGTTGCCTCAGGCTACCGTGAGCATGGAAACGCCTCTTGCACGTGCTAAAGAAGATGTTTGAAAAGTGGACCGCAAGCTTCGGGTACCATAGCCGCTCCGTTCGGCAATGCTAGGTTGGACTTCCCTAAAAAAATAGTGTGTCTGTATGTTCATAGCCTACAACTTGGTCTGCCTCAACGGGCGACTGGTCTCGCATCTGTGGATGAACAATTTAGCCAGTGCAGTACAACCGCTAGCCCTCCGTTTAACGTGCATTACGTAGTACACTCTTAGAAATAGGGGGTGTATAGGAATACACCCTTTGTACGATATGAACACCTACTGCATTTGGACGTTGAGTCCACCTGACATCAGGGGGGCTATACCAACTTTAACGAACGGCTTGATAGCTGTTGGATATAACATATTCAAAAGCTACTGTGCGTAACAAAGTTTAGTAGAAGAAAACATTGAAGTTTTGCAGCAGGGCCATAAAAGCCTTGATTGTCTTACTGCAGCCTTTAATGCGTACATTAGCTATTTTAATAAATTGTATCGGTCTACTATCAAGCCGCTCTTGAAAGTTGGTGTCATCGGTTTGACGTCTGTGGACTAAACGTCGAATTGTTATTTTGGGGTGTTACATAAAGGACGAGGGGTGTACCCCTATACACCCCCTATTTCTGAGAGTGTAGTGATACATGACCGCACGCCGGTACGATGCTCATCCACATCGAAACGGACAGGGGTGGGGATTGAACCCAGGATTACTGGGTTCTGCAGCGCCAGCTTTCGCTCCTCGTGCTCCGATCTTGTGTGCGCTAGCCCACTCGGCCACCGGTCCCCCCAACACCACACACTAAGCGCACATCAACAGACGCTGAGAAACGCTTCTATCGAACCATGGCTAGCGCATAATGGAACGCTAGAGCGCAGTTTTTATGTTCGCGTCTTGCGGGCTTTGCAGACGGATGTACACGGTAGTGGAATAGCAGACCAACCCGGGGTCGCGCGTCTGCTCGCACGGTATATCAACTTTTCTTTGCAAGCAAATTGTTGTGTGCATGTTTATACAGCCGGAAGATACTCTGCCTCAGTGGGCGTCTGGTGTCTCAGCTGTAGTTGAGCGATTTATTCAGTGCGGTACAACCGCTAGCTTGGGGTCTTTAACGTGCACCACGCAGTAGTGATACACGACAGCACGCCGATACGATGCTCATCCCGATCAAAACCGGCAGGAGTGGGGATTGAACCCAGGATCCCTGGGTTCTGCAGCGTGAGCTTTCGCTCCACGTGACTTTCTTTGCGAGCACCACCGGGCGGTTATCCAGTCTTTGATGCCACTGTGACGTCCCAGCACACTTTCGGGTCATCACAAACGAATGAACATAGTCCACATTTTTTGTAGCGTTAGCTACACTGGCCGAGGTTGAGCAGTTTCGCGTGGCTCTCATAATGAGCCGTACTCCGTGCTGCGCAAGCGCGAGGAGCAGTGACGTCACACGGCGCACAGCTGGTGGGGCGGAGCCGCCGTCGCCACGGGCACCGCTGCCAGCGCGCGCGCTCGCCAATCTGCGCAAGCGCGAGGAGCAGTGACGTCACACGGCGCACAGCTAGCGTGCCGGAGCCGCCACCGCGCGCGCGTCACCGGTCTTCGCATTTTAGAGGAGTGACGTCATAGCCGCGGCAGACGCACTGGCGCCGCCGCGTGCCCAGCCGTGTGCCTCCGTTGCGCAGTAGCCAAGTCTGACTCTGCACCGGAGCTGCTTGATAGCGCCTCTCATTTTGTGCGCATAAGCTCACCCTACGTATATCCTGGCATAGCCGAGCTAAGCCACCGCTATTTTTTTCGACACCTTTCGCGCTTTGAATAGTTGATCCTTCAAATTTCGATAAACTTTTTCCTTTCCAAACTATATGTTTGTTGCGGCGAACTGTTCCTAAGTTCCGTAGACCGACATAATGATGATGATGATAATTCGCAGCTATTTCTTTGCATTGCTTGCTTTAGAGTTCCTTCATTCGCAACTTTTAGCGATGGTGGTACCGCGGTGTGCGAATTGCGATCCCTAGCTCCTGGATGACAGGCGTCAAAATCAACTTGCTTGCCTACACCTTCCTGACATGGAAGAATAAGCTAAGGCTCTTATATCGCTCGTATTTAAGAAAATTATAATTACTTACGCGTCGCAGTTGATCATCCAGATGACAGCCATTTTGATAAGAACTAGTGAGCCCCTAGAGGCCATGACCAATGTGACTAGGCTCCCTACGGGGGCCATAGTTGCGCTTCTCGTTTACACGTACCGCTGTGCCTCTATTCGCTGAAGTCGACCACGTGAGGGGCAAAGAATCTAGCGCCGTGCAGGAAAGTCAACGATCGGTCGCTTCGCCGAAGTTGCACGCGCCCCGGCGTATGTTCCCCTGCTTTTGCCTACGTGCCCTTCTTTCTAGTTTTCTATGCGCGATGGCGCGCGCCGAGCCGCCATTCGCCAAATTCAGTCACATGACGAGCGAAGAATCCAGGGCCGTACAAGAAAGCCGACGCTACGGCCAACCGCCGAGGACGAACTCTGCTACCGTAGGTCGCTATACGCGAACTCTATACTCTGTTTCATACTTAGCGTGCAATGCTGTCAAAGCTAGTGGCGCGAGCGCGTAACTTCATCTATGGTTTTGTTTGCGCGAGAACGCGTGCAAATGATTAACGAGATCAAGCCCCAAGCTCGCGCCAGTAGCTTTGACAGCGTTGCACACTAAGTATGAAACAGAGTATAGCTTCCTTTGGTGGCGAAAGCCACCAAGCGCCCCATCGTAACAGTCTTAACCGGCGAAAGCAATGTTCTAAAGAGCGCAGCCAGCGCAAAAAATATTCGAAGCTTGATCTCACAAGCCTGTTTCGTTGCGCCACCACTGCGGCATACATTGTGGGAACTGTAGCCGTTCTGCACGCGTGACAACTGCGGCTGTGAACTGCGCGAGCAGAGCAAATATTTGTTTGTATATTTGTTTATTTATTTCAAATACCCCTAAAGTCTTTGAAGGGGAGTGAGCTATAAAAATATTTGGAATGTGCACATATTAGTTAGAACATTCTTTAACAGGAAAATATCATTGATGTTGACGATCGAGGCGGGAAGGCGGTTCCAATCCAACAAAGTATGAGGCATGTGAAATATTATCGAAATAACGATGTTTTGAAATTTGGAATGCCGACCTTATGACTATTGCATGATCTGTCTCAGGCACTGCCAACTGCCTCTTATGAATTACATTTATAGCGGCTTAGCGCATGCGTTGAACGCTTAGTCAGATCGGTCAATAGACTGATCTCATCAGCCAGTTTAATACGCCCCCGCTGCCGCAATGCAATGAGGTAAATTTAGTCTTTCTGCACGTGCGACAACCTCGCTGGAGCTCTGCGCGTGTAGATCACGAGACGACACAAGCCCTCGCAATAACGGGCGTCTGCCTCCTATGAACTAAAGTTATGGCGGCGACACGCATGCACGCGAACGTTTCAGCGGGTCCGCGAGCTGCTCAGCGTCCTGCCAGCACGCGCTCGTGCAGCAGGCGTCGGGCCCAGCTCGTGCGTCTGGCGCCGGACCGGTCATGAGCTCGACCTCACGCACTTTTAAGAATTGAATTCAAAAGATAAGAGGTTGCCATTCGATAAAGAAGTCCTGCAAAGTACCTTCGGTTCAGAATGTCGTAAAAGCGGAAGGGCGAAAATGAACCCAAATGAAAAAAAGGGGCCAAGTTTTAGACTTCAAAATTTTCGTTTTGCGTTTAAATTTGGACAGCGTCCAAGCACTGTGCGTACTCCCGCTAAATAACAAAAAGAATAACCTGCGAAAATACCCTCACTTTATATCGTACCTTTAAAAACAAGAACCGATCACTAAAAAACATCTTTAAAGAATAAACATAAAGAATTTTACTGTTAAAAGTGGCTTGAGCCGCATCTATCCATCGACCCACCACGCTCCCGACGTGACGGCCCTCTGCCCGCTGGAGCCTGACGGCACAGTTCCTAATCCCAAGGCGACGCGTAAAAAGGACATGCCCAAGGTGGCCATCCGTCCCTGTCCGCTCCACGTATCGGACAAATGGACAGAGGGGATAGGAGAGGGGGGGAGATCCTGTCACGCCCGACGGGCATCCGCGATGCATCATTACAGGCGGCAGACGTCTAGCGACGGAGCTAAACCCATTCTGGCGTCCCTTCCGCACCAATCTGCCGGTCTTTTTGTGTCGGCGCGTATAAGAAGGCGCATCCCTAACTCGGTTGGGGTCGGCGAATAGGACACGGGAAATAGGGAAAGACTGGAGGGCGTCCAGTAGGATCGCTCGATATTCATCTCTTTCCCTAATCATAAGAGCAGTAGCGGATTTCATATTCCTATTTGATTTTTGGAAAACGGTGAAGAACAATGCATTGAAATGACTGTATACCGGGCAGTATTAGCATAAATGCCCCAACAATGTAAGTGCCCCGAGCAACTTGGGGCGTTGCACTGCGCATGCGTGGAAGTTGTGCGTACGGGAAGTGCGCCGCATCAAGCAGCTCCGGGGACCCAAAGTGTTGGGGCCCCCTATTTTAAAGCTCTATGTTTTCACCAACTAGAAAAAAATGGATGATGGTAAATAAAGTGACTTTTTTGTGTGTTAGTGTATGTGTTTTAAAAGCGGGACTTAGCACCTCTAGGCGTTAGGTGTCCCAGTTGTAGAGGAGACGTTTTCCCAGTGCTGCACTACTGCTAGCCTGGGGTATTTAACCTGAATCACGCAGTGGTGATACATGGTCTGACGCCGGTATGATGTTCCTCCTGATCACAAAAGACAGGGGAGTTGGTGGAACTACCTATCATAGTTGAACCCAGGATACTTTGGTTCTGCAGCGCGAGCTTTCGTTCCACGCGCTATGAGCTTCGTTGCAATAATAAAAGTGTTTATTTTTTATTCTACTCAGAAATAGTTGTCGGTCTTAGTGGTGCGCAGGTTATTCAAATAAAAAAAAGCATTACACACTTGTAAGAACAGATAGCAGGTGTGTCGACAAGATGCCAAGGCGTTCTTTTGGTTTTTAAAAGAAGAAAAATTTTAAAGCACCCGTGTTGGGGTTACAGAGAACCTATAAGTGTGTCTGCAAGCGAGCTGCATCACGTTTCTGGTGTTAAAACATTAAAAATATTATCCGGTGCAATTTTGTGGGACACCAAATAAAATGCTACGAATATACAACAGTGCGTGAATCATGGCATTTAATACTCTATACCGAAAATACACATGTACGCGCACACGTACCTCTTGCATTAGCCTCCTTCCTAAGAAGACAAAAGGGTGGATAAATCTGATATTACTATGTTTTACTAGTTTACTCAGAAACAATTAAGTTGACACTACACCTTGTTACAGCACAAGTGCCAGCGCTGTCCAAGTGCAGAGGACATATAAACATGAACCGATACCAAAAGTTCGTGGAAAGTGCGGAATCTCCTGCGTTTGATTGGTTATTTAGATAGTAAGGAAAATGACAAAATTTGTGTCATGGCGTTAGAAAAGAGTATTTGCCTCACCCGATTCAAAATAAACGCGCACTTTCCAAACACCCATACCAAGATCTTTTTGTAGCTTTAGCTACACTGGCCGAGGTTGAGCAGTTTCGCGTGGCCCTCATAATGAGCCGTACTCCGTGCTGCGCAAGCGCGAGGAGCAGTGACGTCACACGGTGCACAGCTGGCGGGGCGGAGCCGCCGTCACCGCCGTCGCCGCGGGCTCCGCTGCCACCGCGCGCGCGCCTCGCCAATCTGCGCAAGCGCGAGGAGCAGTGACATCACACGGCGAGCTGGCGTGCCGGAGCCGCCTGCGCCGCGGGCTCTACCGCCATCGCACGCGCCTCGCCGGTCTTCGCATTCCAGAGGGGTGACGTCATAGCCGCGGCAGACGCACTGGCGCCGCCGCGTGCCCAGCCGTGTGCCTCCGTTGCGCAGTAGCCTAGTCTGACGCTGCACCGGAGCTGCTTGATAGCGATCACGTGCTCCGAAACGCGTCGTTGGTATATCGGAGCGGAAGGAGCAGCACGTCAATCAAAGGGAAACAGTAGAGAACGGGC
Organism: Ixodes ricinus; assembly: GCA_037355805.1. Lineage (NCBI taxonomy): Eukaryota > Metazoa > Arthropoda > Arachnida > Ixodida > Ixodidae > Ixodes > Ixodes ricinus. Next base: position 60,786 of record JAZHYW010016394.1, read on the forward strand.
TTGGTACGCGCCATGAGGAGTCAGCCAAGCGCGCCACGGCGTTGGTGGATGTTGGGGAAAAGGGAAGCGCGTGGGAGCGTTTGACCACGGATATCTATTAGAGTAGGCTAGATCGCGGATCGACTGCCCGTCGGTGGCAGCACCGGCAGCCATTGCTTGACACCAGGCAATACACGCAAGTCCATGGGAGAAGCGCGCACGGGTAGAAATATTGAAGCCTGTACGCGGTGCGATTAAGTCATGATGTGCTGCGATCATTATATCGGGTGTTTAGAAATTGAATCGGTGTACGTCAAGCGCTCGAACGCGGATTAAAAAAATGAAATGTGCCGAAGCACCCCGGGTTGTGCTGGCGTCGAATGCTACAGCTGCAAAATAAATTATACGTTCAACAAATGACTGACACGCTCCGGGTTTTAGCTCGTCACAGAAGTTCATACAGCAGTTCGAAGCAAACACGTGCACCAGAAGTACTCTGGACAAGCGCTTCAAACGATGCAAATGTCCCCATTTGAAACCATCTAACTTATCGTCTGCTAATCTCTCATGACTTTAAGATCACAAACGTGTCCGCATTTCCTCTCCCCAACCCTTGTCTCATTGTGCCGACTCAAAGTTTGCACTCAACAAAGTCGCAAACCTCGACCTTCAATGAAAAAACATTTATTTATAAAATATCGGTATTTTAACCCCGTTGATATTTGCCTCCACAATATTAAAGGGGACATGAAACGATATCGGGTTGGAATATTCATGCCTTTACAAAGGCGTACGGGTCCTAGTCTTGCCCACAAAATATTCGCAGGAACCGCCACTGATTCAAACGATTCTTGGTTGAGATGAAATTATGAGAATAAAATGGGACTATTTCTTTCAGTCTTGCGTTTGCAAAAACGTCATGATGTAATTGTGGGATCGAAACCACCCGCCTAACGACAGTCGAGCGCGGCTCGTGGATTGCACACGAGAACTGCGTGAGCACTCGACTTGGGATCGTAACACAGAATACCTTATCGGGCACTCGGGTAGTGGCTTGTGTCCGACCACTGTGGTGATGAGAGTAGGCAAACTCTAACACCGCCTTTATCTCAGCACGTGTTTTCTAATTTGCCAATCCCCAACGCGGGGCTATGATTAACGTTAGCGACATAGGATAGGCAGCAAGTCACGTAGCCGCTTCTTCTGTCACCTAGTTGAGGGAATGAACGATGCTCATATTTCTCCATCTATTTGCCGGCCATTATTGCTTAAAAAAGCTAAGTCAAGTTTATTCGGTTATTAACGTTAGGGAGTGATTCGAAGTTGTATTTAGCGAAAGTAGGAAAATCGTTTCATGGCCCCTTTGCCTGTCATTCCCAGAGAACACGATAAAGGTTTCATTGTCGAGAACAACCTACTAAGGTAAGAACTTGCAGTTTACCTTATTTCCCCCATAGAGTCCCATACTTTAGCTGGCGTCAAGCGATGGCTGCCGGTTGTGCCGCTTGACCTAAGCAAGACAAGCCTTGACCCTCGATCCAGCCTACAACAATATCCAGATCAGTGATTTGACACAGTATTTAGGGTGGGCAGTAATTATACGGCGTGCAAGTTTGTCTGCCCCCCCCTCCCCCAATCGCCAATATGCGCCCAATAAACAAGCGCCTACTTATGGTAAGCCAAACATATTTCGACCAGCGCGCTACTGTTGTTTCATATCAGAAAATTGGCACGCAGTTCTAATCAGGGTGATTGGGACAGTTGTTCGGAAGTGCTCGGAGGGGTGGTGCTTTCGCGTCCCCACGTGGTAGAAAACCTTCCATTGATTCTAAATCGAAAGCAAAGGCCGTACGCCGCATTCACACTGGCGACTCAACCGCATCCGCAATGTGGTTGCTAACGCGGTTGCTTAAAGATGCAGTAAAATTTCAGGCGCAGTTGATGATGAAAACGAATCCATCGGCTTCGCGGTTGCCATTCGAACGCCAGTGTGATGGCGCATTCACACTGGCGGTTGAGATGCGTTTCCGAGGCCGTTGCGAATGTGGTTCATGAGCAACCCCTTCAGACACATCAAGAAGCAGTTGTCGGTTTCTCGGCGATCAGGCGTGATCTTTAGAGACTTGTGGTCGGCAACCTTGTTTTATAATCCAAAATCCAGTTTAATCAACGATTTAAAGCCAAAAGTTAGCTATTTGACACTCTGAAGATTTTTCTTCAGGCTGTCTGCACGCATTACGAGTTTCCGGCAGCGCACAATTGAGAAATAGACCCGCAAAACCCGCCTGCGATTCTCTCGACTTCGTACACAAGCAAAGCCAAGCCAGGCGGAGGCGCGCCTTGCTGACTCAGAGGATGATTTTCCCGACCCTTACTTCGAAGTGGACCCTTCCCGCGTGAATAGCTGACCTTGTTTTCGGAATAAAAGGCCAGTCCCCCCCCCCCCTCCTCACCGCATTGTTCGCTCTTATTTTTGTCGGAGTTGTGAACGGCACTAGTGGACCGGTGCGCGGGAATGTGTTCGGTGCTAGCCGGCCGTGGCTTCGTTGGTGGCCGACTCTCCTCTCGTCACTTCCACGTCGATCGAGTTTACTGTTTGTTTGACATTAAGGTCAACTAAGCTCCGTATGGATTACCTTTGCATTGTCTGGTACGTAGTCTTTATTTCTTGACCAGGGTCCCTTTATTCCTATTGGTAGTAGTAAACGTTACAGGTCGAGCGAGCGCAGGTACCCTGGCAGCTCCGCAGTAGCGTGTTGGCACGTAATTGGGCTCCAGACGTCTCTATCGGCCTTCACGTTGGTCATGCACGGTGTCGAAAGCTTTCAGTAGTTCACGCGACTGCCTTAGTGGTGACAAAAGCTGCCATTTCGATCGATCGGTGGCGGGTTTCGATCTTCGATGGGCAAAGGCAGAGAGCGAAGGACTTTGGCACCCCGAATACTAAACAAACTTTTGCCCGAACCAAATCACCGGAGCAAACCGCTTTAAGATTATGGGTCAATTCTTTTTGCGGCGGACTCAAGTGATGGACATGAATATCACGTTTCTTCGTTGATTCGTCTGCTTCAACGCTAGGACTACAGCGCCTTGGACGGCTCAACAACGACGAATGCCATCTTGTTTCGAAAGCCACCGATGCCACGTCAGCGTCGCGTTGCGATTGCTTACGCTACGCGGTTCACAAAAGCGGTTGGTAGAAATCGTTCCCGAAGCGGTTGGGCAAAATGCGCCCCAACCGCTCGGACCCAGCCACATTGCGGTTGAGAATGCGCGGATCCGCTTTGAAGTTCCGGATCCGCTTTCAGTGTGAACGCGCCGTGAATGCAGTCATAAGCAATGCTGTTGTCAAGCCCGAGCGTGGTCAATAATATAGCCAGACATGTCCACGATAGTACATTTCAACCACGCCTCGACTATTGTACGTGGACGTTTGCTTGAAAAAGAGGTGTATAGGTACTGAGAGTTAAAGACAAGCAGGGCCGTGGACAGTGTTCACAAGGCTCTTTGTTTTGTTATTCTTTCGTTGACCTTGCTATCTGCCGATGCCGGGGTTTCACGGGCCTCAGATCGATAATAAGACGCTCTTGTCGCAACAAGCCAGCTCCCAGTGCCAATAGTTAAAAGGAGGCAGAAAAACTTCTTAAAAAACATAGTTAGAGACCAATTACCGAGTGTTTTTATCCCGTGGATCTGAATATCACGTTCGTTTTGTTCGAAGATGTAACTAAATGCGAGAAAGCACGAAAAGCCTCCGACCTGTCTTTACGTCATACCCAGATCTTTGGGCCGCCAAGCGAGTGTCGCTCGTCTGGGCAGCGCGTGCAATAGACCGATCTCACCAGCCAGTTTGACAACGCCACCGCTGCCACATTGCATATAGGGAACTTTAGTCTTTCCGAACGTGCGACAAACTCGCTGGAGCTCTGAGCGAGTAGAGCACGAGACGGCACGAGCCCTCTCGTGCACCGCCGTTTGTCTCCTGTGAACTAAAGTTATGGCGGCGTCACGCACGCGCCGAACGCTTAGTGAGATCGGTCTATTAGCGGCGAGATGTTTTGGTGGCGCCCTTCTATGGTTACCCCTTGTGGCGTCATTACCTTGCGAACAACAAGTTCGATGGTGTTTGTAAGTAGCATGGTGGAAGCTTGAAATCATTGCGCTCTCAAAGGAACACTGCCAACACCATCAAAATCATATTTCTTCCATTCCTCTTATTTCCGTCGATGAGAAATCCTTTTCTGACGTCATAGGCAGCGTTCGGCCAATCGTGGAAGGCCGACCACAGCAACGCTTTCGGTCGCGCACGTCGCGAATAGGGAGTATTCACTGGCGGCCATAGCTGTGTGCGCGAATGCTGAGCGCGTGCTGACGGCGAGTTTCCACAGTTCTTTTGAAACGTGCATTCCGCACCATCAAGAACGCCGGTCTTAGCAGCCTATTGATGCGAGCTCGTTCTGAGCATGCGCTCTAAACAGCACCCACAAATATGGCGCCCAGTGAATACTCTCTATTGCATGTTTGCCAGGTATATTTTCCCGCACTGACACCAGTCGTAACCGGTCGTAAGAGATGTTACTTTAAAGGCATTTTTTAATGTAAAGACGCATAAGGACGGTTTTCCGTTCAGAAGTATCGTTAGCGAGAGAGGTACTTGGCAACAGCAGGTCAGCAAATATCTGCTAAAACACCTTAATGTACTTATTCTGGATGACCCTTCGCGACCAGGAACTCGTTGGAAGTAACTGAAGAATTAAGAATTAACAGCTGTGTTGGCTACGCTTTCTCTATTGATGTAGAGGATTTGTTTTATTCAGTACCATATCAAGAAATGTACCGTTCTGTCATCGGGTGTATCGAAGCAAGTGGCGTAGTGGCTTTCCAGAATGCTTCTGGTATTCCGCTGGACAGCTTCATGGCATTACTGGAATTTTATCTAGGTAGCACGTTTGTGTCGTTCGATGACAAGCTGTTTATCCAGCGCAAGGGCATTTGTATTGGGTCATGCGTCGCTCCTGTGCTTTGTAACATATTTTTGTCCGCCGTTGATCGTGAGTTGAATCGTGTTATTTATTTATTTTTATTTATTTATTTACAATACTGAAAGCCCTTTCGGGCTGTTTCAGGAGTGTACAGCAATAAAACAACAGAAATAAAGAACCGAAGATCAAGTACAATCACCACAATACAATCATTTGAGTACAATGTCGGTTGAACAACACCACCGAAAGTCACCACCACCAAAGAATACTAGTATGTCTCAGCATACAAATCAAATAACACACCTTCAAACTTATCAGCACTGTCAATCCCAACAAAGAGGTCGCCATCCAAACTATTCCACTCCTCAATTGTTTTTACAAGAAAGGAGTACTTAAAAACATCGAGATTTGGGAAATACGGCTTGACTCCAAACTGGTTATTAACTCTCGGTGACCTTCTACCAGGAAGCTGTATATAGTCACTCGAACGGATGTTATAATGCCCATTGTAGAGTTGATAGAAAAATTTTAACCTTCCAATTTTTCTCCGCTGACCCAAGGTTGGCAGCCCTGCTTTTTTTAATAGTTCTGTTACCGATTCCGTGCGGCGATACTCTGAATAAACAAATCTTACTGCCCGCCGCTGGATGCGCTCAAGTTGTTCTATTTGATATTTGACATATGGATCCCAGATTACGTGCGCGTATTCAAGAGATGATCGAACTAGAGTCTTATACGCACATAATTTAACTTCAGGCGTTGTATTTTTGAGTGCCCGTTCTTAAGATTTCTTAAGTTCTTAAGATTTTTAGATACGTGGACGATTTTCTTGTACTTTTAAGAACTAACACCTCTGTGACACATTTTGATACAGTACAAAGTATTCTGTCAGTTTTTGAACAACATGGGAAAGGTTTACTTTTTACTCATGAGCTCCCTGACAACAATCATTTGCAGTTTTTAGATATTAACATCACCATCAACGAGCGACGTGTGTGCTGGATGTATCGACCTCGTGCCCGGAAAGAGTTACTTCCTTTCGATTCAGCTCATTCGAAGACGGTTAAGAGAGCTATTGCAACTTCGTGCCTGGAGTCTGCACTGCTGAAGTCTTGTGACCACCAGGCGGATGCTAGTTTTAAATATCAGATTTCTAGACTGGAATTGGCTGGCTTCCCGTGTTCGGTCTTGGTTTCTGTGGCGGAGACCGCCCTACAAAAAATGAAGGGGTTGAAAAGAAAGGTCCCAACGAGGCAGAGAACAAAAAGACCAGAAGTTATTCCGTACATCCACAAGGTTGCCCACAATCTGAAGAAAGTGGCAAGCAAGTACGATGTTCCCGTTGTGTTTTCTGCCCCAAACAAGTTGGCTGGGTTGTGCTCCCGCATCTCTGATGAGAAGGCAAAAGCACCATGTGACAAGAAACACGTCACCCCTTACGTGGACTGCACAGTGGGTGTGGTCTATGAAATTCCACTGAGTTGTGGAAAGGTATACATCGGCCAGACGGGGCGGTGCATCAATGACCGAGCACGGGAGCACGCATTATCAGTAAAAAATAAATATGGCTCGCATTTGCCCATTCATTGCAACACGTGTGGCTGCGTTCCACGATTTCAGCAGATAAAGATTCTGGGTAGAAGCCGAGAGACGGTCGCTCGAGAGCTATTGGAAGCGTTCTTTATCAAAAAAAGTGGGACGGCCTGTGTCAGCGACACTTCTATTGTTCTTCATAGTAATGAGTTTCAGTTTTTGAATGATCGTGCACAAAATGAGTCAACTTTTATGTGGTGTTGCTTTGCCTGTCGTGTGTATGTATATATGCCTGCTTTTCCTGAGTAAAAACTAGTTGAAAGTTAGCGCTTGTCCTGTATACTTCTTGTCCTTGTCTTTTTTGCGCTATTTTATTTGTTTAACTAAGATGAACCAACTAGCCCAACAACGTACCCTACTAAACAGTCGTAACGTCTTTTTTACCTTTTTTTAAAGTAACACGAGTGCGCGTGCATTGTATTGATAGTTGCTGAAGATGCAAGATCGGAGATTCCGAAAACTTTGGGTGAACCAGATTGAAAAATAATCTCAGGATTTGTGGTCCTGGAGGCCAAATAAAGATGATTTAAGTGTTTCTTCTCAAATACAAAACCGCTTCACTATGCCTTTACAACGTAAAATTACTGTGGGCCTTACAGCCGCACTTGCTTTATTAACGCGTTTGCGCATAAATGTATATACATCTCTGGCATTCTTTATGCAAATCTAATAGAATCAGAATTGCATGACTTGTCTTTAGAACGCCCTGCCTCCAACGCGCGCTCATTGCCTTCTGCCGGGCTTTGGCTGCGTGCTCGAGGTGCGCGCGACGAAGAAGCGTTGTTGAGGGTAGCAATAAGCTCGCACTACAGGCCGCATTACTGAAGTTTTTTACTGCCGCTCTCACCTTGTCACTGAATACAGCGAGCCAAAATGAACAGCAATTATTCCATTATAATACATCAGAATCCAAAGCCGAAAACAAAGAGAGATAAAAATAAAAAAAGTGAAAGCCGTTTACAACTCCCTGTAACACCGAATTGGAGCGCAGCTCTTGAGGAGTAGGAGGAGGGAAGGGTACTCAGGGGAGGGTATACCCCTCCTTCTCCTCCGGGGGGGTCACCGGACCTTGGGGGGTGGGGGTCGTGAGTCCCCCCCCCCGAGGTCCACGTGACCCCCCCGACATGTCCCAACACAGCCGGGAGGGGGGTCACGTGACCCCCCCCCCCGAGCCTTCGACCCCCCGACATGTCCCAACATGCACCGCGCGGGGGTCACGTGACCCCCCGCGACATGTCCCAACATGCACCGCACGTGGCCTGGGGGGGGGTCACGTGACCGCCCCCGACATGTCGCGACATGTCCCGACATCAGACTTGTGCCTATCTCAAATACTCTACTCAAGATACTGTATCTTAAATACTTTTTGGAGTATCTTGGTATCTTGCAAATACCTTTGATGGAAAGTATTTAATACTCTATCTTAATTACAATTCCGAGTATCTTGTACTCATTATCTTAAATACATTTTCGACATTCCGCCATTTTCCGAGTTTTTCGGTATGAAGTGGCGTGGGTGTGGCACGAGCAAACGTGAACATTCTTTCGAGCAACCGAATCCTGTTGTTAGCTCCGATTAGCTACGCTTTTTTGCCGACTGTGACTCATATTTCAGCCCAAAGTTCGCACAATGAAGGTTCTCCCCTCGCCTTCCCAAAGGCGCCTTTTGTTTCTATCGAGTTTCCCCCCAAAAAATCTTCAAATAAAAGGTGTGGTTTTACGGAAGTAAAGATGCCACCCTGAGGCGCAAGCAGACCGGGAAACGACGTACGAGAACAATGCAGACTGAGTGTCAAGAAAATAACAAATAGAAAAAAATGAGAAGTGGACGCACACAAAAAAGTAGACATTTTCGTTTTGCTTTTTGTATATTTGATTAGTGTCGTGATGTAGGCGAGTTGGTTCATGGTAGACGGAAATTAACAGCGCGCAAAAATACCCCGCTAAAGCAAAACGTCGAGTTTTTTTCTTCTTTTCTTTGTGTTATTAGTCCGGCCGAACATTGATAAGCAGAGAACAGTACAGGAAACGAACTAGGAGCTGGATTACCTCTCAAAATGCCAACAAAGTGTCCCCCAACGCTGAGTGCTTTTCTGAACGCAACCTACTTGAAGAAGGTGCGACCACTGCCGTGGCTATTATGTGGGTTCTCTGTTATCCATTCACTCATATCCGTGTCCCAAGTCCGTTTATAGTGAACTTCCCGTATAGGGAATATGGATTGTAGTTAAAAGATGCGTCTAAGGTGCGCCGCAGGATGTGATATTCAGCGATGTCACTATTGGCGAAGCGCTCTGACCCGTTTGTCACCCCCACACCTCGGTGTTCACCCAACACAAGGCTTGGGCACCGTGCATGCTGCATTGTTCATGCAGGCCGGAGTGGTAACAAAAGAGCCCCTCCTCCCCCTCACCGGAGAACACGAACTCCAGCCGAACACTGACGCCGCGTTCGGTTAAGTCAGCTGAGCGCTGAGCCATTGTATTTGTTGCCCCCTCCATCTAGTTCTAAAGTTAACCGCTTGGGGCGCCACGGTCTGATCTCCTCGCCAATAGCTAAAGCGACCTTTTTCGTGTTGTCGCAGAAATGTTTTGTAACATCTATCAGTGACATTGCTACGCGCGTTGCCCAGCGAGCGCGTGGCCGAATGGTTACCGCGCTTGGTTCTCGCGCGGAGGCTCCGGGTTCGATACCAGAAAGCGGACTTCTCTTTTATTTATTCCTTCAATTTGACATCCTGGTAAGTTCGAGAATTTTGTCGCCTGATCGAGTTACGAATGTTCTACGCGCCGAACTTTTTACGCCGAATGTTCCAGAAACCCACGCGGGTACAAAAGGTGCCCCGACTGTCGGTCCGGAGTCAGTCTCGCCCCAGCGGTCGATCCTGCTGTTTCGCCGACATCGACGCCTGCGGCGCTAGCCTTTCTCTATTTTGTTTTGGGAACAAGTTCGCCCCATTAAACATTTAGTTTCTTCAGTTATTCGCCGCCTCATCATTTATCATTCGTGATAAAATAGCCCTACGATACTTTTTTTCCGTTTTGTGTTGTTGCGTGCTAATAAACCATTCTGGTAAACCAGATTTGCGCAGCTGTACAGTTGTCGTTGTCAATGACGTCGATACAAATTAAGCAATGCGGAAGTATTTTCAAAAGTAACTGAAATACATTTCTAAGTATTTGTACTCTACTCAAGATACTTTACAGTGAAAGTAACTTGAGTAGTATCTTAAGTACTTTATGAAGCAGGTATTTAGTAACTTAACTTAAATACTTTTATCGAGTATTTTGTCCAACACTGCCCGACATGCACCGCGCGGTTACGCCGACGCCGACGGCGACGCCGCTCAAGCCGGAAACGGGCGCCTAAGAGCTGCGCTCTAAAAACGAACAAGACGTCGCAACATCCTATTTTATTTCTCCTTGTTATAAGGTTTGGATTAGGATAATGGTTCCATGTTTTTGGTAAAGACAAATAAATCCCGAAAATTAAACGCAAAATAATTTGATCAAAATCGATGCCAAAAAAATGAAATCAATTGAAGCTGTTCTTGAGTAAGAAAAGTCAAAGCAACGCGGGAAACAATTTCTGTCTACAACTTTATTTTTGTTAATCTTGAATAAAATAAACCACTGAAATGTCCGTTAGGATGTTTCATTCCTCGGAACCTATCCAATTTTTATTTCGTTAGGGTCCAAATCATAGCCGGGGTTCTCTGAAAGTTGGAACATTCAGTTCCCGTGTCCTATTTTCTTAAGCATAAGTGCCTATACCTGCCGATGGTTTTATTGATCCCGAAAATTGACACCGAAAGACGCCGATTTTTGTGGGACAATATAAATCCCCCCAAATACCCCGAAAACACGGAACCCGGATTATGATATTTCCTAACTATCTCGTCTGCATACTTTCGCTCCTGGCTATTTCATTATTATTCTTTTTAATAAATCGATTTGGCCCGTCATTATTACACGTTACAATGCTCACACTCTACAGAAAGTCGGGTTACATTTGTGATAACCTTTGGTAGGACGGATCTCAAGTCGCTTCAATATTAGGTTATATATTTATGTGGATCATATTCGAAGCATCGTCCTCGTTATATTCGGCGTAAATAAGATGACAATTATGCGTTAAAATACAAAGAGAGATATTGGTTATGAAATCTTATGATAAAAGGCGTGAACATCCCTAGGATCTAAATCTCAAAACAAGAAATATAGGATAGGTTTTTTTTTGTCCGTCCGATGGTTTTGTTTGTGATATTCTCTAACCAGTTTGTCTGTGTGCAGTTTTTTTTTATTTCTATATCGACTTTTTTTAAATGCTAATTGAAAGAAAAAACTTAGAAATTTAGCTGTGGTAGAATTTTAACCTCGGAATCAGAATAATAGCGGGGAAAAACAAAATTGATCGCCTTACAGACATACATTTCTCCATCTTTTCTACTACCTCAATGCTTTACATAATTTTGAGTGATAGTGTGTTGCTTGTTTAGTCCTCCGTTCATTAAATAAGGAAAAAAGGACATTCCTCATTCCAGAATATTTGTGAGACAAAAACACACACACACACACACACAAAACGGTAAGAATCGAGGTTTTTGTTCACGAAAAATGTCTGTTCCGGCTGAAATATTCCATTCTAATTAGACTTGCTTCATGCTAGAAACTTTTTTAACTCTTTCTATCATCCTACACTCGTAGAATTACTTACTTCAGAAAAAGCATAGTTCTTTATGCAGATCTCGTTACAATTTACTGCATCGCGTTATCGCGTTAAGAAAATAAAAAAAGCAATAAAATAACTAGGCCGCGGCTGCTTTCAGGTAAAGTCCCAAGTCTAAGTAATCAGATTTGATTAAGATTGCGCAAAATATGCGCCAAACAGAAGTACAAAAAAAACTGCATAGAAGATGTCCTAACTAGAAAAAAGTTCTCTCAGCCGCGCTAAAAGCCATGGCGCAGGAGAGGACAGGTATGTTCAGAGTGCTTCAAAGACATTCTTTAAGCAAGGTTGAGGCGTCTTTGGAAATGAGGAAAGATGAGCTTCGGCACCCTTGAACGTAATGTTATTAAAGTAAGAGCGGGGCCGCAAAAAACGAAAAAAAAGAAAGAAGAAGACAACATATTTTTCAAATGGCCGTACATAAAAGTTCCTAAAAATATTTTCTCTTGGGTCTGTCTTTTCCCAAAGTGTGTTCCTTTAGCCGGGGTCACACTGCTTATACATTACACAAAATGCAGTCTGCATACAGATTCGGAACGCGAGTCACCGCGAGATCTGTCCCTCGAATGCCTCATGGCAGTGAGTTCAAAGGAGAAAACTTGGGCACGCGGCATTCGAACCACGGATATTGCGGTGACTCCTGTTTACAGACTGTCCTTTGTATAGTGCATGAGCAGTGTGCTCATGTATCGTAAATCTCATGCTGACTCTGCTCATGTATCATAAATGCTGAATTTTAGGGGCGAAGCTCCGTAGGGGCTAGCCATGTCCGTATGTCCGTCCAGCGTCCGGCGTCCGGTGCTCGTGCTCTTGTTCGTGAGCTCACGTGCTCACGTGCTTGTGTAGAGCAAAAAAAAAAAAAACACGATAAAAAATTATGAAAAAAAAAATATGTTTGCGCAGTCGACAGGATTCGAACCTGTGCGGGGAGACCCCAACGGATTTCTAGTCCATCGCCTTAACCACTCGGCCACGGCTGCGGGACGAGTAGGGGACTCTGAGATGGGGTAGTAACTCAAGAGCTGGGCGTGTCATTGATGAAACGTTGCATGTAGCCACTCAACGTCTATACAGGAGAGGGCGCTGCGGTCAAATGCGTATATAATCGCGTTAAACTTTGCATGCATTGGCTCAACGTTTATAGACAAGAGGGCGCTGCGGTGAAATGCTCAAATGCGTATATAACCACGTTCCATACCACACATTTTCTTTCTGACATGGATGAAAACGAACGAAAGGCTCGGCATGCTGCGGCTCAGCGTCTACGCAGACAAGCACCACCAGAGCTTCGCCCCAATCAACATCAATCACCACGTGGAGATGTGGTCAATTTTTAAACTGATGCGAGCATTATCATGCTTATGCCACTGTTCAATTGAGTACCATGTAATTACCAGAAATCTATTTCGCGTGCCCATGTTATCGTGTCTTGTGCTTTTGTACGTTTGTTCATGTATTCGCATCCCTCCCTCCCACTAATGCCTTCTTAGGCGCGTCTAATGTGGGGTCCAACATCCGCACATGGTCGAACCCGCTGTAGTGTCCACGAAATAGAGGAATTTGTTCGCGAAGAGGATCTGTATCTTTGGAAATACGTTTTAGTTACATTTATAAAAAGTATCTAAGTTATCATTACAGTTACCTAAACACAATGTATCGAGTTAGAGTTAAAAGTAACCAAAAAGTAACAAGTTACATTATCGCGATACTGCCCAAGACTGAGAGAAGCTCACAAACAATCACTCAGTCCTCACCCGCCTTTTCGTGGTGACGGTGCGTACTCAATTGATTCCTAGAAAGCGATGAAGCGAACGAAAGGCCTTTTTTATTTTTGCTTGAAGTTCCGAAACACGACTTTATACTAAAATAAAGCAAAAATTCCGAGAAAACAAGACCCGCCTAGATATACAAAGTTTATGCAGATGCGCACCGCGCAGGTCGTGAAAGTAGGACGGAAGAGAAAAGCATAAGCGTAAAAAAAGAGTCGTCAGCGACAAGAAAGCCTATAGTACGAAAACAAGTTCAGCGTAGGATTGTCTGAAACCAAAAATCAGACAAGGTCCACAACATTGCAGGATAAAGCGAACAGGAGAGACGAGATAAGCAGCAGACGCCAGAACAGACGAATATACAACGTGAAATGAACGCTGATGCGTACGAACCGAAACCAAATCTACAAGCAGACGACAAAAGAAGCAAACAATATCCCTACTGCGCAGAGCAGACGAAAGGGACAAGGCGTTCGGCGAGCGTCCGACTCATGCATGCAAAAGCCACGCTCCAAACCCATTCCGAAGGCAAATCCGCAGCCAGGAAGGGGCCGCACGAATCTGTAGGCCTTCCCGAGCCAAGCCAAGACGAGCAGCCCAAACCAAAGTAAGAAAAAGAGGCCACGGAACGAGCCCGAATGATGAAGCGGAAAGCTCGGAGTCAAAGAACGGAGTCAGGACACGTCGCCGATAGGCGAAAAACAACAACAAAGGAGTGATTTTCCCGAGCCAAAAGTCGTCACCAGATAAGAGGCGAAGCCAGATAGGGAAGCCAATGGGGTGGACGATAGAACGGAAATGGGGCCAATGGAAGGCTTAGGTTCGGTTCCAGCCGAGCGAAGCGCAAACGTTTGGCGCACGCTCGTTGGTATCCATCTTAACGTTAGGGGTACGACGTAAGATTAGGACAACGTTAAGCTACGAGAATTCTTCAGCAATGATTTGTTTTCTTTGGATACCGGGGCCAAAAAAATTGGGATGTTTTTGGAGCCTAGAACCTAGTCTGCCTCAACGGGCGACGAGTCTCCGAGCTGTAGATTATCAATTTAGCCTGCGCAGTACAACCGCTAGCCATGGGTCTTTAACGTGCACCACGCAGTATTGCTACACTACCGCACGCCGGTACGATGCTCATCCAGATTGAAACAGGCAGGGGTGGGGATCGAACCCAGGGTGCCTTGGTTTTGCAGCGCTAGCTTTTGTTCCACGTGCTCCGAGATGATGTGCGCGATACCTGGGCAACTACACTAGCAAGCTGTAGTTAACTGTAGAAATGCCATCAACAAGGCAAGGCGTGCACATTCCCCCTCTCCCCGCCCCAGAAAAGGTGATCATTATACTTGGTCTCACCTTAGCTTGGACTAACTGCGAAGGCTGTGCAAGCGCGAGCGGCTAATCTTGTCTGCATTGACTGGAGCACTCACTGCAAGAGCGCTCGTGCACCCGCCGAGGCGTCATCCAAAGCAGCTGGCTCGCACTTTTAGCTTGCTAGGCTAAGAATAGCCCATGCTAAGGTGAGACGAAGAGACGAAGTATAGTAGATCCATCAGGGCTGCCTGGCTCTCGTCAGCATCACTGCCAGATCGCCGTGAAGCGTCTTACAAAGAGCATGACGCTATAGACCAACACAACTCACTGACGTCACGCTACTGCGGTTGCGCTGCCGTCGGTATTGCGCATGCGCAAACGCTCCACTCTCTCGAATTCGGTTTGTGCGCACGCGCATTGCCCGCACCTGGTGTGGAAAAAGCTGGCTTGATTGGGAACACTGTGCTGGTGTATACTCCGTTCCCCCTAAAGCTGATAGGGCTGCTAACGTTGTTTTATAGGCAATAATACAAACTGGCGACTATCAATAATTTACTATGCGTCTTCTGTTATTTGCTCCGGGGTGGCGATGCGTTTCACGCAAGACAGACTATCTGTCATAGCAGTAGGCTAGGCTAACGCCGGTGGATTTTAAATGGCCCGGAAATGTCTGAATGTCGCAGTTTGGACAATACAGAGCTTTCCAAGCGCGCCGTCTATATACTTTACCAAGGCTTAATGTCGCAGACGGAAACATCTACGAAAAACGCTGCGTCTACTGGGTTGCGGCCGCAGGCGCAGCGTCTCACATTTTGCAAAAGAGAGCAACTGTGGATACTCAGAACGGCTTCCACACCCGAGAAGATTACAGCTCGAAGAAGGCGATGTTTGGGATGGTGTACAGTAGCTGCTGCGGTCACACCGCTAGTACATCCCACAAAAGGCAGTGTGCAGATACTGTCTGGTCTTTTTATGACGTGACGACTGGTCGGAGGTTTTTCGTGTTTTCTAGCGTTTAGTTACATATTCGCGGAAAACGAATGATATTCAGGAGAAACTGTACGATTCACCTCTAACTCGTTTTTTTTTTACAACAAATATGTTTATGGCTAGGGTTTTCTGGATTTTTCGTGTGCGTCCACAAAAACTCAGAGAGCGCTCGCACGGCCCGCTTTCTGTCGTTGTTCCAAGCGCTTGCGTGCCTAGTTTCCTTTCCTTCTGACGGGTGGCAGTCCCGTCACCACCCGGAGACGGGACCGCCAGCCGGCGTGTCTAGTTTCCTCCGGCTCCTCGGGGCGGCGATAGTCCTCGACGCGTGTATGCGTACCTTTCGTCACAATGACGACCGGTCAAGACGACAGATGTACGTTCATACCTTTGTTCAAACTTCTGTGTAACGTCTGTGTCATCCACCTTCACAAAGTAAAATGGCTCATGATTTTTTTTTCAATAAACTTTTTAGCGTGAAGCTCGCCGTTTCATTTGGAGCAGTGAATACCGTGCGGCACCAACGCTCCGACGCTTCGCGACGTCGCCGACGTACGCCGTGTCGCCCGAAAGCACCCGAAAGCGGCCGAAGGCATCGATCGAGCCTCGCTCCCCCGACGGCCAGCACGCCTGCCGGGGAGGGCACCTGCGGGAGACGCGGCGCTTCGGCAGGCAGGGGCGCGTCCCCGGAGCAAAATGGCCTTTGCACGACCGGGGCCCTTTAAAGGGGATTGCCACCGCGCTGTCACAGCCGTCAGCGACACCGATGCCCCGCCGCCGGTGCGCACGATTACGCCCGCACGCCGCGATAAACAATAGCCGCGGCCGTCGCGGAGGCGCGGATGAGCGAGCGACCTTCCCCCTCGCTGGCGTCTGACGCCGGTTGACGGTTATGGCGACGGCTGCGAGGCGGCAAGACTTGTTGCGCGAGCAGGGGATGCTGCTCACAGTAGAGGCCTCTAGAATGGGAGGCCCGAACACTTTGGGTACCCAGAGCAGTTTGGGGCGTCCAAACTGCGCGTGCGCAAAAACTTGTACGCATGCGCTTGTCTGATGGTCGTAACATGAGCTCCCACGTAAAAGTTTCTCGAATGAAGATTTAGAAGGGCGTATGTTGTGGTCTATTCTAGTCATTGCCTGCGCTGCCATTTTTGTCTACTTGGCAGTGGAGCGGGCCTTGAGCATGCCTGGTATTTATCATCCATGCGTTATTATAGGTAGGACATTCAAACTTGCTGCGCCCCGTGATAAAATTTATACAACGATGGTGATCGTAATGACGATGGAGATAATGATGTTAATCGTAAACAGATTCATATCCGTAGATTTGTTTAGGGAAGATTTGGGCAACAGGATTCTATTGTGCATCGGAACAAGCGCCTTCTACACATTTCCATCTTCACGGACTGGCTCTGGGTTGTAACAGACGCCCGACATCAAGAGTCGCGGGGGTGGGATGGCGATGATGATGACACCGATAACGATGGTGATCGTATTGATGTTGGTGATAGCAAGGATGATGGTTATAAAACACACCTCGACTCCGGTTTGTCGCAGTCATATTTAGGCAACCGGATGTTATAGGGTGAGATACTGTGGGCGAGGAGGTTATGAGGGTTGGTGACGTCAGAGCGTCGAACTCTGATTGGAGGGAAGGTGGGCAGACACGACGGCTAGCTGCCTCTGTCTCAATGAAGTTTTGGACACTTGCGAACGTCCAACGCCGTCGTCTGGAGTTCGAATGTGATACATTTCCCGAGGGCAGACGACGACGCTCTTGTTCGGTCTGGTTGGAGAGAGACAGTTTAGAGACAAATGCAACTAGACCGCGTTTACCTAAATTCCCTCGATACTTCTTTTTAGAAGGAACGAAAACCAATACCAATGACAAAGCAGATTCCCCTGGAATAAAATGGCGGCATTCAGTTCAGTCCTCTGCTGTGCGCCGCCATTCGCTTCCTCAAACCTGCACCGTCACGCAGTCAGCGCTTCAAAGAATGTCGATACTTGTAGAAAACTCTTATCTAGGAACTCTACATTTACCTATTATGCATCTAATCAGAGCTGGGTCCACTGAGACCCCCGCGCACTTTCATCTCCTCCCCTCGACGGAGTTTCTTTCCCTAGAGAGAATTCCAGAAACGAGCTTCCGGCCGGGGAAGTTTTCAGTGTTCGCGCGTATAACGCGTGTTTTGCTCTTTTTCCGAAGGGAGGAAGAAGCGTGTGCTGGGTTGTGATAATCGCCTGCTGGGCTGTGATTTTGTAATCATATAAACGGTATATTTAACTCTCAAATAACCAATATCCGCCTTCTTCGCGCTTCTATTTTTGTATATACTTCGTTTTACCTGATTCCCATCGCATCCGACTCTAAACCCAGGGTCACACCGCTCATACATCATACAAAAGGCAGTGTGCAAACACGAGTCACCGCAGTATCCGTGGTTCGAATGCCGCGTGTCAAGATTCTCCTTGAACTCATTGCCATGCAACATTCGAAGCACGGATCTAGCCGTGACTCGCGTTCGAATTTGTTTGTAGTCTGTGTTTTGTATAATGTATAAGCAGTGTGACCTTGGCTTAAACGAACACTGCAATGAAAGAAAAAGTTAAGTTTTGCAGCGGAGCTGTTAAGGACTAGTTTCCCCAGTATCGTCTCCGTGGGCAAACAAATCTCGACACAAAACTCTGGACAGCTACCGCCATCTATTAGCGACGGCGGGAACCAGGCTTGCCGGTTGTCTGGTTGCCACAGTCGCTCATAGATGACGGCAACCTTTCCAGCCTTTCCAGTCTGGCTTGCCGACTTGTGGCCAGCCATTACTTCATTCCCACCATAGTACAGCTTCGCTGGGCTTCCTTCTTCACCAGAGTGCAAAAACTGAACGGTTTCTTTTTCTCTTTTTTTTTTTGAAGAGCATAGATGGAACATTTATTTTTTATAATAATTTTTCAACGAAAAAAATATTTTCCGAGCAATGTTTACGTTGTTAGACGCAATTTAGTTGGAGGTCATGGCCTGCTCTAAGCCCCGCCCACAACACAACAAGCCTAGTGTCTCCCTTTCGCGTCCTCCTGTGCGTCTTGTCTGGATGTCTAACACCGCCTGCTAGTCGTGTGAGCAAACGCGCGGTAGCCTCCGGTGTCGTCTGCTATTTCAACGCCGTCTATCGTCATTATGCAATGCCCGCGAGACGCGGACATGAAAGCTGCGCGTCGGCGTCCGTTTTCGCGGCCGTCCGTCTGCTATTTCACCCCGTCTAGAAACGTCTGCAACGCTCAGACAACGAGACCACGAAAGCGGCGTTCTAGCGTTCCATCGTGCAAGGGCCAAGGTCCAATACAAACGTATGTCAGCGTGTATCCATGTGCGGCAATACACGAGCGAAAGGACTAAAAAAAAATCAACAAAATAAATATGCAGTCCTTCCAGCTTTACTGTTCTTGTTATTCCTTTTTTCACATGGCATCCGCGAGGAAAGTGGGCTAGCGTCATGACGCACAATTAAAACGCGACAGAAAATTATTTACTTTCATAGGCCAGGTGCACTGCAAAATTTGAGAGTTACATGCCTTTTGAGGCGAGATGACGGAAGCCTACGTAGACAAACTTGATGCGAGCGGAACGCTCGATTTCCTCTAACCAAATGGCTCGCAAATTCTTAGCTGTTTAGGTATCTTCCCGGTATTGAAACCATGAGGCAATCACGACATTTGCACAATATAGAGAGCAGCGGGGCCGCTTTTACGGGAACCAACATCTTTATTCAGCATCAACACGCTCAAAGAAAAAAATTAAGCCAGACCGATCAATATAGTTGATCTTGGACGCTAAGCTTAGGCCAGTCCCGCTACGAGAACAAGCATCCGCACAGCGCTTCCAAAAGCCCGTACTTACGGCAGTTGTTTACTGCAAACTACATCGCTTGAGGAGATCGTCCTGTAAAAACCTCCGTAAACTCAAAACCTCTCGCACTCATAAAAACTGACGAGCTCGACGATCTTCGCTCGTTCAGCAGTCCGCAGACGCCGACAGCCACGTTTTTTAACGTTTCGAACCAAAACGGGAGAAGCTGTCGTCGAATACATTTGAAAACAATATATGACTCCATTTTGATTCTTTGCTTCTCAGAGATACAAAATTAGTCGATTAATATATAACTGTGGCACAGAGATTCAAATTTACAACCAACCTTTTGCACGTCAATCATCTCTCCAGCCAATGAGAGATCTAAGCACCTTATAAGCACGGGACGGGGCTTAGCGGGCTGCGACCTCCACCTTCTGCACCTAAATGGCGCCTAAAGACGTAAATATTGCAGAAAAAGAAATTCGTGATAATTTTTTGTTTTTACAGCGGAGCTGTTAAGGGCTCGGTTCCCCAGTATCGTGTCCGTGTATGTCGACATAAACCTACCTGGACAGCTACCGCCATCTATAAGCGACGGCGGAAAGCACACAACCAGTATGGTTTCCGCCGTCGCTCGTAGATGGCGGCAACCTTTCCAGCTATCATAGAAGAATGGATAGTTGGGCGCGTTGGTGGGAATTCATCGTAGGAAACAGCGCGAAAAACAGACGACGACGAAGAAGAAGCACACAGTGTATCGAGTACAGCTCCGCTGGTCTTCCTTCTTCACGAGAGTGGAAAGGCTAAACGTTTTTTTTTAATTTTCGTGTCCCATCAATGCCCTTAAAAAAAGAAACAGACACAAAAAGACAACAACTTTGTTTTCCTTGCAGTGTCCCTTTAAGAGAAGATGGAGTCAATCAAGCTGCTCGAAAAGTGCATCGTGACGGCGCTCGTCACTTTTTAGCGTTTTATATCACCAATAAAACCAACCACACTAAAAAAAGAAAACTCAGGATCACGCCTCATTCAGTGTGCGTGGTTAGTGCAACCAATAAAAGCAAACACACACACGAAAAAAATATGACGAACGCAATGACGTTGCACTTTGAGGGTTCTCGAGTAACACCACCGCATCGTCGGATGCGGCGGGACAAGTGGAGCGGACTGCATTTTGCTCGGTGGCAGATGGTCTGTCGACGTCAGCGAGTAACTTTCGGGGGTGCATCGGCGAGTCGGCGGGCAATGTTTACCTCTAAATTTACTTTCAGCTTACAATGGACCACAGCGGACGCTACGAGCCGTCACGGCCAGTCCAGTGACGCGAAAATATCGCGTGGCTACCCGCCTCGATCTTCGCTGCGCCACTCCAGAAGGCGAAGTGTCACTCATACGACACTGGATTGAGTAAGGTGGCTCGCAACATGCAGTGTTAGTGTCGAGCAACGTTACTAGAACAACTCAGTTGGGAAACTACCATAGAGCCTTCTTTGAAAAAAATGGCTTCGATCCGTACTCGAGAACCGAACTAATGACGATCGCAGCGCCGCCATTTCTCCCTCAGCGGCCACTCCTGGAACTGCACGTCCGCACGTATCGGTTCAGGTCAAGTCAACGTTACTAAAACCCTCAGTTGGGAAACTCACCCTTGAAACCTGGGCCACTGGCGTCCACCGAGACCGAGCCAGATACGATAACAGTGCCACCCTTTAGCGATGAGTTGATACATGAAAGTTGCTTTACATAGCTCCCGGAGTGGACGCTGCGGGAGAAATGGAGGCGTTGCGATCGCCATTTCCTCGGTTTCTCGAGTACGGATCGGAGCCACTTTTTAAAGCAGGCTCTATGGCAGTTTCCCAACTGACGGGTTCTATTAACGTTGGGTTAGTTGAGCAAGGGCCGGTGCCGCCATCTCGCAGTGCCACTTCGCAGTAGCAATATAAGTGAACTTCCATGTTTTGACTAGTCGCTAAAGGATGGCGCTGTTATGGTATTTAGTTTGGTTTCGGTGGGCGCTGAGCGCTCCGGGTTTTGAGGGAGAGTTTCCTCAACTGAGTGTTTTAGCAACGTTGGTGTCAGGCGACATTCCATAGGTGCGCAGCGACGCGAGGTACAACACTCACGCGATGCTTCGATAGCGCTACACTGGCTTAGATGGCCCGTAGTGTCCAGCGCGGTCCATCGTAATGTGAAACGGAGTAGGAATGGAATGCAGGTATTTCTAGCACGAGAACGCGCCGAGCAAACGAAATCGATGACGCAGCTGACATAAGAGAAAGAGTCTAACTTTAAGCCCAAAGAATGTCAATCCTGGAAAAACAGAACTTATGGAGAGAGGAGTGGCGTGCAGGATGCTTTAGACTGCTTTCTCATTTTCGATGGAAGGAAGAGGTGGCACACACGCGCGCAGAGACACAAAAACAGAACAGGGCTGGAGCGGTGCAGACGGCTACGAGATTATAGACGCGTGACTAGAGGCTGACAGTTGAGTGCTTTTTTACTACTACAAAATAAAAACTCGGCTTGTTCGCAAGTGCCCCCATGGCTCTCAAAAGGTGAAACAGGGCACATACACAAAAAAAGAGGACAAACCCGTTTTTAGGGTTTCGGTGCAGTGTATGCCAAAGCGAAGCAGTTTAACTGTTTAAAACTAAAAACACGAAAGAAAAAAAAAGTGGTAAAATCGGCTGATCGGAATGAAGGCCCGGAGGATCTTTCCGATACTATTTGCTGTCGGGCACTTCCCGATCATTACCACGGCTGCCACCAGTGCGGCCAACGACCAAATTCACACCGACTGCTCTTCGATCGACATTTTTTGTTGTTGTTTTTCTTCTTTTTTTTTGCCCGTCTTTCCAGTAGATTCATTTTACCCTCCGTGCCCTTGTCCCCTCTCCCTTCGCGGCTCTAATTTGCGCAGCTTTCCAACTTCCAGATCCAATTCTGTTCCCAAACTCATTTTCCGCCGAAAAGAGAGGGAAGAAGAGGAAACAAATGAGAAAGAAAAAACAAAAGCGGTCGAAGAACTACAGCTATCAGTGGAAAGACAATATAAGCTTTTGCCGTCCGTTCCAACGGGGGTGAAGTCGGTGTGTCTATTGGTACGGCAAGACTGCGAAGGTATCTCTTTCAATCTAACTTCGTATCTTACAGTCACTTTATATTTCTTCTTGGCCTTATATTTCTCACAGCTTCTACGGCATTCTTTGTCAGTTGGAAACTCTCCCTGCAGTCTCTGAACCCATCTGAAGTTTCTATGGGCTGTTGGAAACGTAAAGCCGCAGTCCGCACCGCTCATACGTCGTATGACTCAGACATCACACAAGTATCTGCGAATTCGAGAAACACTCCAGAATTATGCATATGAATGCTTTCGCACATGTCTGTAGACAGTTTTTGCGTGACTGACGTGACGTCACACAGAAGGAAACACGCCTTAGACGGTGTCTGAAGATTAGTCTTTGTAGGACGTATTAGCAGTGGGACCGCGGCTTTAAGCTCAAGCCGGAGGCAAAGCATCTGCAGGGTTCTGTCACTGACAATAATCTACACCGGAGTCACTTAACAATCTACGGTTAGTGTAACGACCGTACATACCCCGATTGGATTTGTGGGAGCCGCCATGTTCGTGCTTCTGGCGATCATTACGTTTCGCAAATGTGACTTCCCGAGTTTTAGACACGGTGACGGGAAGCTCAGAAGCCAATAAAGAGCTTCAGGGAACCATGTTTGCACATCCGGTACGTTTGCACATCCGGCCCTCCTGTGCGCACTGCGCATGTGCCACCACAGAAGACTCGCACATGCGCAGTGCGTACCGGACGGTCCATCGTCCCTTGTCGGATGCGTATAAAAGGTACCCTGAAACTCCCTATTCTTCAGCTCTGTCGCGAACTGCTATAACACTCCTCGGGCGCGGTAGCGCGTTACCTGCCACTTCAGATAAGGCTTCAGAAACCTGGCAACATTGATCTTACGCTCTAAGATGGCTGAAGCGTCCTCACTTTGTAGTAAAGCTTCTTACTACGAGCTTGCCTACAGTACTGATGGGAGGGCTCTGAAAATACAGCACCTTGTTTTTTTATAAAAACAATGTAAGAAACCGGAAAATAATTAGGCCGAATTGACTTCAATATTTCGCGAACCAATTAAGTAAATTTCTGCAAAATAAACTTGACATAAATTACAACGTCAAAACAAAAAAAAAAAAACAATATCCCATTTCACGTATTCGTGAGGGCAGATGGAGGATTCGGCACATTGTACCATATCAGATATGTTAGCACATCAAAAACAGGAAAGGGGGGCAGTGAAGGAGCAAGAGAACAAATGGGAGGAAACACAAGCGCTCATGGATGTCTCCTGTCGCTGCTCGCCGTCGAACGTTTTGCCTTATCCTAAAAGCAGAGACCGAAGGAGCATAGTTCTGCTCTTCACTATGAGGTGTGCAGCCGTATGACTATAAATGTTGAATATATATCAAACTAGAGTTTAGAAAATGTTTTTATTTTTAGTGTGCCCAAATAAATAATAAATAATAATTTGGGCACAAATAAATGTGCCCAAGCTCCGAAATAACTCCAACTCTTCACTGAATAAGATAGCTGACTCTGAACTTACACATGATCGGGACCGTGTTGCCGAATGTAAAACGCTTCATGAATTTCCCTAGCCATTTTTGTGAACGTTTAGCCAAAATTTCAATGTCACCTAACCGAGGTGAACAGCCACACCTATCGCAATGAACGGTTGGGTGACCCTAAGGTGAAGACCTCAAAGACAAAGAATGCTCCCGAGCTCTAACATTAATACATCTGCCCGTCTGCCCAATATACACTTTACCACAGGAAAAGGGTATTTTATAAACGACTCCCACAGCACAAGCTACGTATTTGATGCCTAGGTTTATCCCGCACTCTACACGTTGAAGTCCGGCTCTCTCGATGGAAGCACACAAAAAACATAACTTGTTGGAGAAACAATACAACGTTATTACAAATTAAGAAAATATTAGACACAATGTAGTCGACAAAAAAATATTACTGGCAGCGCTTGCGAAGATTGCTGAAAAATATGTAGTCAGTGTAAAAGAAAATTGCACACACCGTGGTCTAGATAACAGTACTCGCAGGTAGTACATACGATCTTGAATAAACTGTGGAGGCACAGATGTTTAAAGAAGAAAAGTTCCCACGGCGTCCTTCTGCATACCAGTCCTGGCTAAAAAAAGAATAACATTAATTTTAAAAAGTTGTAGCTCAAATCTTTGTTTGAAGACAGGAGCGATAATTTAGTGCTGCCTGAGATTTGTACGTGTGGTGCGTGCATGTGTGTTAAGAAGCGAATTTTTTTTATGTCATCTATCAAATATTTTCCGGTTAATACAGTGTCACGCCCTTAGTCAACAAACAGCATGGGACTTGTATGACATACAACCTAGCCTCCTCTACTGCACGACCATATGCAAATTATTTTGTGTATTATAACGTGATAATTTACCAACGGTTGCTGCAAGTTAACCGTCAAAGTAGACCCAAATACAACATTTAGTGCGATAAATAACTTTTGCTATGGCCAGAAGCGTATGTTTAGTCAAGAATCTGCTAAGTTAACAAAACAAAAAAAGAATATTTTTTTTTCGCATTTGTTGTCTACACTGATGATTGCCAGCAAAAATGTGAAAAGGAGCTCGAGCGCACAGGTTCTACAAGCTTAGAGCTTCAGAGCAAGATACGCTGTGTGTTCACTTCCCGTAGTGTGTTTCTAAACCCGCCGGAGAGTGTAATGTTTGATGCGGCTCGCAAGGTTCACCGCCCATGCTCTCGTCCAAGCCGGAGAGAGGCGTTCTGCTCGGGGCGCAGGGCGGCACAGGTCAGGATCGCCCGACGAGCTGTTTGAATGTTTCATGCAGTTGGGCAGGAGGGCACGGGACGACACCATTGTCGCAACAGCGACGCTCCTCCTACACAGCCTGGCGTCGTGCGCCCACTTAACCGCGACAGCCGTCGGTGCGCGGGCCGTTTGCGAGAAGCGGACATCTACACGTTACTGAAAAGTAGTAACTGAACACTGTTACTCGTCGCTCCCTCAAAAGTAACAAATTACGCTCATTGTTACTGAGGTTCTAAAGAAACGCGTTCCTGACGCTTAAAATGAACGCGTTACTTTCTCCTTACTCTGAAAGCGTCGTTTTTTTCTGTCGCAGTTGCCGCCCTCCGATTCATGGACATCAGTATACTGAATTCTCGCATCACGCCATATGTTTACTGAAAAAACAAAAACGGTGATTTGTGTTGCTGCGGTTGTATGCTTATTTTGTCCAAGTCCGTAAAAACAAACGTGAGAACAAAAGAAAAAAAGGTCAAAGTGGTACCACTTTGACGTTTTAGCTGGTTGCTGACGAAATTATAATTTTACCTTATAGCACAGTAACATAATTACACCGCATATTCTTCCTTACGTAACAACCGAATTAGGTACTTTTTGATCCAATCCAAAAGTAAGTAAATACCATTACCAGTTACTCCACCAATGAGCAACTAAAGTACGTTATTCGTTTCTGCTGCCGATAAGTAACTGAGTGGTTGATTCGTTATGGATAAAAGGAATTACATACATGTAACGAGTTACGTACAAGTCCAGACGTAAAAGGGTTAATAGTGTCTTAGAAAAGCGCCAACTTGAAACTAAGACAAGTTGAAAATACACTGGCGGGAATACTGCAGCGTGGCATGCCTGCGAGCCTGATCCGCAGGCATACCACGCTGCGTATTGAAAAATACCCTTCTCTAAGCCGGAAGCGCGAATAACGCGGCGCTCGTGTTTCCCTATGGCATACGGGCCCCTAACGTAGGGGCCTCCTTTTCTAAAACTTCCTAATAACTCTATCATGGCCTCAGACATTCTTGGCGCGCAAAGCTTTCCTCCTGACCTTCCAAACATTCGTCTTCCCAGCAAGCGAAGCGTGTAGCACAGCTTCTCCATAGCTCTGCATCAGCACCTCTTGAGGAGTCAAGACGGTGCTGATACAGAGCCATCATAATCCTGATTCCAGCATCATGGACGATGATGACGATAATGACGATGCGCTGCGTTCCCAACCCGGGACCTTGTGGGTGGCAGCCGTCTACTTCATCTGGGCCACCTCCTTCATCCCGCTGCCTTCACCATAGTGAGCGATCGCACCACCGGACCGACCAGACTGCCAGTGCGTTACCATTTGAAACCTTCATCGAAGAGCCTGCAAGGTCACCTAGCTCGCTGCTCGACTCGTCTTAACCGTCGCCGAACCTCCCAAACTCAGGCAGTGATGTTCTCGACGATCCGATACACGTTTTTTATCTTCTATATTATAGCATCGCATAATCACCATCATCAGGACGCGGCACCGTGGACCTCCTTGGTAGGATCTAGGGTGTACTGTCTCAGGGTGTACTAGAAGGGGCAAAAGTCAAAAAGTAAAATTTTTTGTTAGTTGTTTATACAGCAGGAGTTTATTCTGCCAGAACATGGCGACATTGTTACCCACGTAGATAAGCGATTTAGCCAGTACAGTACGACTGCTAGCCTGCGGTCTTTAACGTGCACAACGCAGTAGTGATACACGACAGCTACTAGAAGGGGAGGTGTGAAAAGCGCGGCTCTTTCCCGTGGGGCAGTGTGGTCCGTCTGCGCTATGATGCCACTAGGAGTAAATTTGGCGCTGTATCTAGGGGCGCCGTACGCGGTCGAGATGCTCCGTGGTAGGGTGCACTAAAACACCTTGTTCCTTTTAGAACCCTTCTCGAGCACCTTATCTGTGGCTCCTGAAGCTATCAGGATTAAGGTCGCATCGGTCTTTGCTCGGCTTTCTCATGGTGGTATGCCATGCTTTCCAAGAAAAAGAACAAAAACGCATCGCCGGTGTTTCGTGCCGGGGTGCGACGGAGGATGTAGTTCGTTCGGGAATAAGCTATCCCTCTTTCGAGCATCGAGAAACCCCGACGCGTTGCAGAAATGGTTCCGCGCGATCTTCAGTGCGGACAAGCCTCACGAAGAAACCTCCGCCGTAAGCGTAAGGCATTTTGAGGACAGTTGGCTACATCTGTGCTCCGCCTCGTGCTAAAGGAGTGGAACCCGCTGCAATTGCTAAAAAAGCAAAAGCACTACGTTGATAGCACTCACGAAACAGAAAAGAGATACTCCAAATGTTAGTTAGGCCGATGTAACCAAGAGCTCCAAAACACACATGCAAAAGCAGCCGCCGCACTTTCGCTCACTTCGGATCCCAAGACGTCTACAGCGCTCCTCTCCACAGCGCCACCATGCAGCGTCCGCGTGCACCGGGACCTAGTCTCGGCCTTCGCGTTACACACCCTCCTTCAAGAACACGTTATCCTTGGTATGGGTTGTTGCCTTTCTGCAGGTGCTGCGGCTCGCCTGAGCCAATAAAAAAAACTGATTATTAATATTATTATTGTCTGAAACGTAGATTGTGTGCACGCGGTATATGGCGTCGTATTTTTCTTCAACACTGCGAAGGCAAAGGCATGCGAGCGCGTACACAAATATACGAGATTGAAGTGCCGGTCAGCTGGTGCGCTGGCTCTGGCGGTGCGTTATTTCACCAAGCCTTTGCTAAGACACGGTTTGAGCAAGCCGGTCTTGATCAACAGCATAGAGTAAGATAGCCTGAGGCACAAAATTCCACTGCGGTGAAAGGACCAACGCCATGAAAGCCCTGGCGATAGCGGCACCACGAAAATGAACTGAACGATAACGATGGATAAATTAAAAAAAATAAGAATATCACGAAAGAAACAATGTGATTTAAAGTCCCAAAGCGAATAGTGAGACTAAAGAACTCAAACTCCTCTTACCTTCTACTTAGTTAAGCGATTTACGAGGGAATAATGGGCATGACGTTTCGCCGCCTCTTTCTCACGTCATGAACTTTTTGAGACTCATTGTTGACCCGCGACTATCTTTCGTCCACTGGAGGCACAGTTTGTCTAAAAACAATCAGGTGTGCATTAATTATACATTTTTCGCGGTTTTCAAAGATAAAACACTGGGATTTCAAGCCACCGCTTACTGGAAAAAGTAATCTGTGTTGTGGTTAGAGGCAACAACTATCTTCCGAGCAAACTAAAGCCACTAAATAAGCTACGCTTCAGAGTCTGGACACTTCAGCCATCTCGGTGCTCAAAGTCATGGTTGCCAGTTATCATTAACTTCATCTGAAACCGCAGGAAATGTTTTTCCCTTCTCCAGAAATGCTAGAACAGTTCGCGACAGAGAAAAACGATATCATCTGAGCTTGTTACCTACGTGTCGAAAGTTGAGAAAGTCGTATTTTTGAATTGTGACGATCGACAGGTGCGTATGCTCTGCTCTAAGCACAAAGTTGGCGGCGCCAATTAGCAGATCGGGGAACAGAGTGCCGATGCTCTAAACGTCGCTTATTTAGTGACTCAAGGGCAAACACGTCTCTTTGAATCTGGGGCGCTGGCAAAGCAAGGTCAATCGATGATGATAATTTTTAAGCTTGCAGTAGCGCCACCGCGTGGTCAAAACAGCCTCGAGTCATTTTTTTTTCTCTATTTCAGTCTCTACCTAAGAATAAAATGATCGGAGAATTTTGTTCGTCTGGAATCTTAGGCCGTGGTCACAGGTACAAATAGATTAAAGTTCCCTGGTTGCATCGCGGCAGCGAAGGTGTAGCCAAACTGGTTGGTGTGACCGGTCTATTCGAGAGCAACATGACGTAACCTCACTTTGGCAAAAAAGAATGAGATCAAGTAAACGGCGCGCACCGAGGAAGATGAGAAGTGAGACACCGTTGAGAAACGATGCCTCGCGATGGACCGCAGAGTACGCTACGAGCCATCGGAGCCAATCTGATGCTGCATAAATGTCACGTGGCCTAAAAGGGTGAAGCGGCGATTCGCTGGGCGCGTAGTCACATGACTCGTTCGCAGTACTGGTTTGAATGGGATGTCTCGGACACTCGAGCAAAAAAGTCTCTGAGCTTACTCTTCTGTAAAACACGCAGGCAGCCAATAACGTCTCAGAATAGAAGAATCCCAAGAGAATGACGAGGTTCATAAATGTAATGTGCGCAGGGTACCACGAGCATCGAGTTTCACTTGCCCCTCGTTCCTGCTTGGACCTTTTGTCATTCGCCGTGGTTGCCAGCGACCGTGTTCCACGGGAAAGCGAACTCAGACAAAGTTTCAAAGTGTAGCGTCGAAGCAATCCGGAACAATGAACGCCTGCAAAGACCCTTTTCTACCTATATGCCTATTCATTGCAGTAGGATGGCTCCGACTCAGTGATACACCGAGCGTCCTCCGAGATATCGATTGAACGAAGCCTAGTCGAAAGCTGAAGTTTGTTTACGCTCGATCTCTCCGTAGTGACATCAGAATTTCAGTGCACGGATCAACGCTACTAGATTAGCTCAGCTACGGAACTGCCCAGACACGCTGCTTGCACCCGCAATATGCCCCTCTCCCCCACAGGCTCACCTCCCGCCGTTCAACGTTCCACCGTTTCTAGGGGGCGGCTGCTATGGTAAGGGCACTGTCTTCCAAGGAATACGTATGTTTCGAAATCCAGCGTCTAAATGGCGCACCATCGTACTTTATGAAACACGCAGTTTTGAAACGAAAATCTAGATACCGCTTCAAACGAAGAGAGGCGGACGGAAGGGAATGAGGAGAAAGGGAGAGGGGTACCTTCATTGTGGGAGTTGCACGAGTGATGTAAACGAGTAAAAACCGAGGTAATCCAGTCGGCTGTTGTATACTCCGTTTCACTCTATGTAAGACCGTAACCATTGTGACGATCTGGTGGAACCGAATAAGCGACGTCAAAAGTCCATTGTCATGGGGCCCGTTGTCTTTGTGGGCTGGCTGTCGCGAGCTAAACCAATCACGCGCAGAAAAAATGCACAAAGAAGACACTTGAGACCACTTACGTGTAGGAATGTGCAAGCATTCGTACCCGCAGCGCATTCCTACAAGCACCTCGCCACGTCTTCCTTTTGCACACGACGCTCCGGCGGTGACATCACGCTCCCCCTCTGCGCAGGCGCGGCGCCCCCGCCGGCCTCACGGCTTCCGTTACGAAGCACCTGAGTTGCAGCGCTTTTCTTTGCGTTTTATTTTTGAGGCGCGTCCCCTTTCCCCTTGAGCAGTATGTGCTTGATGACGTATTTTTATGGCCATCTTTCGGGCACAACGCTGACGCCGTTTGTCGTAATGGGACACATAAGGCTCTCGCCTTAAAAGTCGCAGGCTCGCGGAAGATTCACTGTACGTGACTGGTTTAGCCGGTGATGGCTAGACCAATCACGGTCTATTGCTACCGCTGGGGCGCGTTGTAAGGTGAAACGGAGAATGCAGAGCGCAAGTTTGTCTGCTTGTTTTGTAGGGGTTGCGGTGACTTCAGAAGGACGCCGAGCTCCGATAGGTTCTGAATGAAGGACAGCGGGTCGACCTCGAGGCAGCTTTCTTTGAGGTCCACCCACTTTCCTTCAATCAGAGCCAATCAGAGCGCGGCATGGTTCTGGCGTCACCACAACTCCCTGCGCATGAAGCAGACGACCTGCTCTCCGCGTAGAGCAGAGCGAAGAGAAAGAGGGAGAAGTAGGGAAAAGGGCATAAAGGGAAGGGAACACGTTCTCTCGGTCTGCTCTTTTCCGTGTTTGCCAGCCGTCACCACGTCGGCGGGAACGTCACGTCCCCGGGCAACGACGTCGGTGTGGCCAAACGGGAGACGCATTTTAATTAAACGGAGCGGCGAGCGGATTCAAAAGGGAGGGCGGGGTGGACGGACGAGCTCCGGAGCATTTAGGAGGCGATTTAACGCCGACGGGGATACAGTCGAGCAATTTTGCGCGCGGTTTGACGCACCCGCGGCGCAGCCTCTCTATCGGGTCGGACGCGACTGCGGTTGACAGCGAGCTTGTGGCGTTGCCGCGGATTTCTCGCCAAGCGACATATTCGACGGATTATGTACCGATATTCGTTTTTTCGGAAAGGTGACTTTGATATATTGTACACCTTTTGTCCGCTGTGGTTACCGTAGCCCCATCGTACGTAAGCAGATTTTCTTTTGTAGTTTGTTTGCGGGAATGGAACACTTGGTTCTGTGGCGCTACCGGCTCAATCTATACATGGAAATAAAACGGGTTAGGAACGTGTAAACAACGTGCCGGGATAATTTGTGAGTTTATTTAAGCCGCAGTCACACTGATCGTGTATTGTACAACAGACGCGGTGTTGACTGCGGACGTGAAGGAGAAGTATCTACTGGACACGCCCGAAGGATGTTGGAAACACGTTTGCTTCATACATATGTGTTTGCTTCGAATGGGATTAAAGGCAGTTTTTGTATGTCCAAAGTAACAGGCGTCCGTCGTACAAGAATGCCGTGATCTCCCCTCTAATGCACTAGAGAAAAAAGTCAATCTGAAGACATTGTCCGAGGCGTTCCTTGTATCCCGTCACATCGGCCACTCAAAATATATCTGCGGCGTTCCTTGTCACATTGGCCATACAACGCCTGTCTGCAGACATGTTAGAAGCATGTACAAAGCTGTTTTAAACATGCTTGAAGCGAGAGAACTCTGTCATCGTGTTTGCAGCAAACACCGTGTATTTTGCGTGTTTTCTTTGTGAAGCCGCAGGGTGACTGCGGGTTTAGGAAGTCTTTCGGCTTCGCACATCCGGTGCAGTTCACTATTCGAAGATTTACGCAAGTTCCTGGCAGATTCTGTGATTCTTTTGAAGTTTTTGTCACACGGAGAGGACGAGAATAAAGTAAAGGTTGCCATCAAACTTTATATACAAAGTCCCATAATGCGTAAAAAGCAGTATTTAAGGTGCGATCGTTTAAAATTATTTACAAGGCATTGAAGCGTCGTTTCCGGGATTCGAGAAGAGACCTTTATATTATAACGATTAAAAGTTGAGCTTGTTGGTACATACTTGAAAATATATCAGCTTGAAATTTAGAAATAAACTAGAACACGAAGAAAGAAAACAAAGTACAGGACACACAGCTGACTACCAACGATGTTGCCGCAAGAAATGACGTTCAAGTAGTATGCTCCGCGCCCAACAAAGCCCACTCCATGTGCAGTCATGTTAACAAAAGAACAAAGGACAAATCCTGCAACACGGTCCACAGAACGCAATATCTCCCATGCACAACAGGAGTGGTGCACCATACGCGACATCGGTCAAACGGGCCAATGTATCACCGACAGAGCCGGCCAGCATGCAGCGTCTCTCAAAGGGGCCATGAAACGAATTTTGGGCTGGGATGAATGATTTTAAATTGGAACTTTACTAATCGCATATCGTATAGTTGGCCAAAAGAAAGAGGGTAGAAAGTAAAAAAAAAAACAGCTTTTCGGTACGAACATTTAAAAATATAGCGGACTAGTTTGTACCTTCTTTCCTTCGAAAGCTCTCCGCCTTTTCACTATGATACGTCCGCGGTTCACAAAGCGCGTCAGCGGTGCCAACCTGACGTCAGCCGAGCCCAGCTCCCGTATTGGACACGAGAACTGCGTCACTCGGACGTATGCGCTCGTCAACAATCAATCCGTCGACGAATATTCGGATTCGCGTTCGTGGCCAATGAGTGCCCAGACGGAACGTATCGTCACTGAGGAATGACAAGTTCTATGGTGTGCATAGAAAGCACGGTGGAAGCTAGGAGTCATCGCACCGGTGCCGAAGAATGCCACGACGACGTGATTTCAGGATTCGCATTTGAGTTGAGGATTAAAGCTAAAAAGAAAAGGTAGGAAAGACGTTTCATGACCCCTTTAAGGGAACAGCGGCAGGACATCTGGCAGCTCATTGGAGGGCATACCAGTGCAGTGTAGCTTTTAACAGCACCACAACCTTCTAGCACCACCATTCTTGCCAGAAACAACAATCCTCATGCACGCGAAATGCTCGAGGCGCTTGCTATCGAGGAGCACGCGAAAGATTGCGTCAGCACCCCATCAATCACCGTTCACAAGAAAGAAAGACAATAACTACGAAATGTCACGCCCCAAACAACAACAGCACGAGCTTGTAACGGGTTAGTTTAAAAAACAATAATTTTTAGGGAATTATGTGTAAATGCTTTGTATAATTTGTATAAGTGTAAATATCGGTAGTGATCTTTATTAGTGGAATAGGGTGATTTATATAATAGGTGTATCGTGCTCTACTTGGGACTCTAAATGAAGGAGAAAACGCGCAAGGAAGAAGTTTACACTAAAACATCGTTGGTAGTCAGCTGTGTGTCCTATCCTTTCCTTTCTTTCTTCGTGTTCTATTTTAATTCTAAACTTCAAGCTGATATATTTACAAACTTTATTTGATCAATTTCTTCGCTATTGAGCGGGGAAATGCATGCATATATAGGTCGCG
Source organism: Ixodes ricinus (assembly GCA_037355805.1). Lineage (NCBI taxonomy): Eukaryota > Metazoa > Arthropoda > Arachnida > Ixodida > Ixodidae > Ixodes > Ixodes ricinus. The sequence continues at coordinate 94,402 of JAZHYW010016394.1, forward strand.
TGGCGTCAATTTCCCCGCAGTATTTCACGGGTTAAGCTTAAAGTGGCGGTGCAACAATTTTTCTACTTGGCGCCAATACCGTTGCGAACGAATCCCGGACGTTAATGACCTATGGAACATGCGTTTGTTTTTCATCGCACCCAATGAAAGCCGCGAAAAAAAGAAAAAAAGAGGGAGTAGCGTTCACCCCTTAGCTCGGAGCCAGAGCAATAGGTCACGCGATCTGGAGCCGATTATATGCCGCCAATGTTGATCAAAGCCACGCGCTGACGTTGGAAAAGCACAAGACACACGCCGTGTTCCAGACATTGTTGTGGTTCGGCTATTGTCATCATTGAACCGATTGGACATGGGCCACTACCCGAATGCTTGTCGAGCTATTAGTTATCACGAGCCCGAATCGAGTGCTCACGGAATGCTCGGGTCCAATCAATGAGCCGCATTCAGATATCGTCACTGGCCGGTACTGCGACCACCAGCTACGTCATGAAGTTTTGCGAAGGAGAAGGATGGAAAGAAAACGATCGCTTTGTCCTTGAAATTACACCGCAACAAAGGAGTTTCTTGGCCAGTGGCGTTGCGTGCCAGTATACGTTGGTCCCAGTTTCAGTAAACTCGTGTACAGTGAAAGACATATTCCAAACGAGTATCGTTGCGCGATCGCTTTAATTGGGGTATAGGGCACGTGAAGTTGATATTCCTGCCAGATTTATTGGGGAAATTGTATCGATTTATGTGTTACGGGTTTTCAGGACACGTGACGTCAATTTGACAGCCGATGTTTCGTATAGATGACGTGACGTCGGTTGATGTCACGGGATCTAAACAGCAATTCAGTTCCCCTAAATTTAGCGGAAATGCACAGACAGACGACGGACGGACGGCCCACATTTCCGCCTTGCACGGCTCCGTTAATAAGCAGAACAATAGGCCACGTGATCTGGAGCCGATTATATGCCGCCAATGTTGATCAAAGCCACGCGCTGACGTTGGAAAAGCACAAGACACGCGCCGAGTTCCAGACATTGTTGTGGTTCGGCTATTGTCATCATTGAACCGATTGGACATGGGCCACTACCCGAATGCTTGTCGAGCTATTAGTTATCACGAGCCCGAATCGAGTGCTCACGGAATGCTCGGGTCCAATCTATGAGCCGCATTCAGATATCGTCACTGGCCGGTACCGCTACACATGCTGGACATGCTTTAAGACATTTTCACGCGTGTTTTGAACTCTCTAAAGCTTCGCTTTGCCGATAATGCTGATTCTTACTGCAAAGTCAGAAATATCAGAACTCTCATCTGCTTTCCCGCATCGCGTGTTAATGGCTGGCACCTAACCACTTCCGGTCTCCAACCAGGGACAGATTTCAGCAGGCCGACTGCCAGCCGAGCGCTGACGTGGCGCTCGTCTTTTCACTGATTGGACACAACTGCCAGCAGAACCTTCTTTTCGGGTACTTCTGCTTGTACGTACTATAGTACAAGAACCTGCGGAGGTCTACTTCTGCGGGCCCTTCACACTCTTCCCCAAACCACCAGCAGGCAGTCATAAAATGTAGCAACAACCTCAGTCAGACAGGTGCCGCTTTGTTCTGAGGGCAATACAGCAAGCACGACGCCGCTCGCGGACCCCAGCAAAACCGCGTCCAGTGATTTCGGCAAAGCTGATGTGGATACATTTTCGCCATAATGCATCCACGTGTCTGCCAAGTATTTCTACTACCATCTCACGTTCTGTGTTACCACTGCGTTTGACACGCTAGTACAGCGAACGACCGATTTGTTCGATTAAATTTGTATTTTTGTCGTACCTCTTAGATCGGAGATCAGATTGTTCGGAACCGGTGAGTTCTAACAAAAGCTGCGCGAGATTTTGGAATATAAAAGTAATCCTTAGCCGGTCTACGAGCATCTGAAATATCCCATAGATTCATTGGACAGTTCGCAACTTTATATGTTGCGCGCATCTCAGGATATCAACTTCTAAGTGAGTACAGTCCTCGGACTCCAGTAAAGACAACAAGGTAGTTTACCATGGATCTCAATAGCGTCCCTGTTTCGTTGGTATGAATCCTGGCTGAGGTGTGTGCAATCAGGGGAGGCCTATTGCTGAGAAATCACCGCGCCGTGTATCCGAGATTTCTGCTGAACGTCCAAAGATTCCCTAGTGGCTAAACTAATCCTCTCTTTATCGCCGTGGCGTGGCAGATGCCCTTTGTTGGTTTAGCGAGCGAAGTGCCTAAATCCTTTTTCCTTTTCATGTTGCACTCTCCTGCTTTTTTCGCTCTATACTGTACTTTACACCATTATAATATCCCAAAGTATACTGTACCGTAACCAACTGAAGCATATGTTACTTCAAAGTATACTGTAATTCATGGTAAGATACCTCAACATGCTCCAACACGCCTGAGGCGAACACCACAATCTACCATACAACGCAATTATATATCTTATTTTATGCTCCTTTCCGGCAATTTAATCCTATTGAACTAGGCTGAGTTCTATTGAACGCTTATATAATAAAAGAAGTACCGCAACATTATAAAGTAAGTATCATATTGTGCTTCACTATTTTCTACTCACTCGATTACAAGATATATACGAATTGACTGTAATTTACTATACTTAACATACAATGTGTGTAGTGTACTTTATTACGCTACTAGAACATGTGGAATTTGCTGTATGTGCTGGATCATTGCATAATGCACCGCACATGTGTTTCCATGTACTCAAAGGCCTCGCCAGGCGCGTCCCTTCCAGTATACGAGTTGGCAAGGTGACACGGCGCGGCTTTTGCAAATCGAACGCCCAGCGTGAGCGTATACAATGGCCGAGCAGGCCGGAGCGCTCCTCTTTGCAAAGTGAGCAAGCGCCCCTGTCAAACGCACGAGCGCTGGACTTGACAGCAGCCGAATGACCTTTGCTAGACCGCTGTATCGACCGTGAGGTTCACCGAATCGGGCACGCCGCCCAAAAGATCGAGACTTTGTCTCGCTTTCAGCCAGTCTTTCGACCAAGTAAAGCAACTGGGCTTGGGCTTAAAGCCACCTTCACACTGCCATTATGTGATACAAAAGACACTCTGCAGGCACCGTGTGAGGTGCTCTTGAATTACGGTCGTGTCAAAAAGGTCATACTGTCAGCTGACATGTTCGTGTATAAAGGAGACATGCTCCGGACGAGCGTGTCTGCAGATGTCATCATAGCTGCAGTGAACACCGCGTGTTTTTAATGATGTATGAGCAGAGTGACTGCGGCCTAAAGCTTGAGAAGGCGTTCAAACTGATGGATAGATTGGAGGCGTGTATGGTATTCTCTGTCTGGAGTTCTATGTGCACTGCTTTTGGGGGCGCGTGGGAGAGTTCTTGTCTGGGAAGTTATTCTTAGTGATATCCCTGTTACCACGTCGAGAAAATACCGGGTAGCGATGTGGGAGGAGCGTGCGCAAGCGTGAAGTATTAGAGACCGCCATTGTGGCACCCTTGGTCGTGCACATGAAGTATGCTCCAGAACTCGTAAGTGCCCCAAAGTGACCACCCTGTACATTCGATTGCGCTACCCATGATCGGAGAGGTGGTGTGCGGGCTCACGCGCTAAGCATGTAAAGGTCCCGCCATGTACGTTGGCTCCCTTTTGTAGTTTTGCAGTGGTAGCTGTTGGTGTCCGTATGTGGTGAAACCCGGTGGCGTCCGTACACGAAAACCCACGTGATCGCGAGGAGATAGTGATAGTGCCGCAGTACTAATACTCTTTTTCCCATCACCGTCGCCCCTTGCAAGCCCCCTCATCTATGGCAAGAGGGCATCCCCTCCCATCGCCAACGCCGCTTCGAAGTTCTGGAGGCTCTCCGGCGCGTCTAGAAAAACATGTAATGCATCGTAGCGATAGATGCGATCGCAGTGCCGCCGCTTCTAGCGCCTCGGCAAGTCCCGCAGAATGGGTCAGGCAGCAACTGCTCGACCAGGATGCCCAAGTTTTGTGTCGTATCGTTACAGCTCCTGTTCATGTTCGTGGCACCATCATGGCCTTCGCCAGCAGAGAATGGCAACACAATCCCCGAAACAACATGAAATCGGCGTCATCTACGGAGGCTATTGTGGAAACACGCCCGTCATCGTTTCTGCTGAATAAGAACTAGAACGTGTCTTCGAAGGGGAATAAGTAAACCTGATTTGACTAATGAGTTCTATAAAATAAACGTGTACTTTGTAGGCTACAATTTTCACATGTCTGACTGCCATGTGAGACTTCCAAAAGCTGTAAAAACCTAGAAGCATGAAAAGGTCATATTTTACTACATGGTGCTTTTGCACAAGTACGAACCGGATTGAGTGTGGCGTAATTGGCAGGTTCTTTTTTTAAAATTTCGTTCTAGGATGTGCAAATTCGAAAGGCTTAAAGGACATTGCAATTTTTATTCCCTAAAGGGACGCATGTATTACAAAACAATTTACCACAAAAAACAATTTGCTTTAAGCAAGTTTTACGCCGCTAGACGCAATTACGGCGCAGAATGTGGAGGTCGCAGCCTGCTAAGCTCCGCTCCAAGCTTACAAGGTGCTTCATCTCTCATTTGCTGGAGAGATGACTGACGCTGTGAAAGGATGGTTGTAAATTTGAATCTCCGTGCCATAAGAGTATTTTAATCAACTTTTTATTCGTGTTTAAGAAACAAGTAATCTAGATAGAGTCAGTATTGTTTTCAAAAATATCCCGAGATTGCCTTTCCGCTTCAGTTTCAAACGATAACAAAATTGGCTGCGGATGTCTGCGGAGTGCTGAATGAGTGTAGCTCGGTGATCGCATAATGCAAAAGTAAACGGTCATCTAGAACTTCAACTTCAGCCTGTTCTTCGGTGATCTCGTCAATTTTTATGACTGCGGGCTGTTTCGAGTTCACAGAGGTGTTTAGAGGAAGATCTCATCATCCGAAATAGTTTGCAGCAAACGACTGTCGCAAGTAGGCGCCTTGGGAAGCGCTGCGCGGATACTTGTTTTCGTAGCGGGACTATCCTAAGCCTAGTGTCCAACATTCACTATTTAGATCGATCTGGATCGATTATGTTTCTTTCCGCGTGTTGATGCTGAATAAAGATGTTGGTTCCCGTAAAAGCGGTCCCGCTGCTCTCTGAATATTGCGCAACCGTCATGATTGCGACCATGGTTTCAATACCGAGAAGATGCCTACAAAGGTAAGAATTTGCCAGCCATTTGGCTGGAGGTAATCAGGCATTCGGCTCTCATCAAGTTAGTCCACTAAGTTTCCGTCATTTCGCTTCGGATGGCAAGTAGCTCTCAAGTTCAGCAGTGCACCTGGCCTGCCAAAGCGATTCATTATACGTCACGTTTCAATTGTGCGTCATGACGCTCTTTCATCTTGCTCGCGGATACCATTTGAATACAAATAACAAGAACATGAAAGGTTAAATGAGAGCATAATTACTTTTATATATTTTTTTCATCTTCTTGGTCGGTTTTCATTGCACATCGACAGACGCTGACAGACGCTTGTATTCGAGCGTCGTTCGCGCTTGAAGAAAGGCAAGAACGCCGCTTTTATGGTCGAGTCTTGTGAGCGTTGTAATATATTTTAGACGGGGGCGGAATAGCAGACTGACGAAGGCGAAAACGGACGCCGACGGGAAGCGTTTATGTCCGCGTCCTGCGGGCATAGCAGACGGTGATAGGTTCTGATGAAATAGCAGACGATGCCAGATCCTGCCGCGCGTCTGCTCGCACAATCAACAGGCGTTGCCAGACGACAGACTAGACGCGCCGGGTGTCGCGAAAGGGGACACTAGGCTCGTTAGCGTGTTCGGCCGAGCAGCCAAGCCAATCCGGTAGTAATATACGGGCCAACTAATTTGTTTGCGGGGTTTTATAGCGGACCGTGATCTCCACCTAAATCGAATCTAACGGCGTAAATATTGAACGAAATATTTTTTCTTCTCGTGGAAAAATTAAGAAAAAAAACACTTGTTCCAATTATGCTCTTTAAAAAAATCTTTTTTTCATTACAGTGTTTTTAAGGCATTTATTTGAGAAACTGTCTTCAGCCGCAGTCACATTGCTAAGAAATCACTGCAAAAGACACTGCCAAAAAGATGGCAGAAATGTCTGCAGACACGCCTCAAGCGTGTTCGAAGATTTTATACCTATGAATGATTCAAACATTTCTGCAGGCATTTGTTTTGTGACCTTGAGATGACCTTCCTCGAAGGAAAAAAGAAACTCGTGACACAGTGTCCACAGACTGTTTTTTTTTGTATGATGTATTACCAGCGTGTATTCATATCCTCATATTCGGCTAAGGACAAAGTGCATATTAATTTAACAATTTCGAAAATGGGCCCATCGCCAAAGGACGAAGCTGAATAATTGCAGCGAGGGTCCGCGGCTTCCAGCGTTGCCGACCGCGCACTCGGCCAACGTTCGCCCCGGGCGACAATTCGGCGGCAATCCTGGAACCTTCGGAGCGCGATGACGGAAGGGAGCGCAGATTTCATTAAGCGCCGGCAATTTAGGGGAGTAATTCCGCCGACCCAGGGGGCCCGAAAATGTGAAAGGGCGCTACGTGCGCAAAGGTGCACGCAGCGCCCTCCCTCGAGACCGCTGCGACTAATTGTGGCTCCCGGCCAGGCATGCCTTCGAAACGGGGCTTTGCCGCCATCTTGAATTTGAATAAGGGTGCCGTTTGGGGGCCAACTCAAGGCAAGTAGACGTTACTACCTAAAAAGTAACTTAATATGCGTTACTCGCTACTCTCCAAAATAGTATGAATGCGTTGAGCAAGTCGCCTGCCGCTCGCTCAGAGTTTGCGGTGACGTCAGAACCACTCCGATTTCTGATTGGCTTTGATTGGAAGGATTGCCGGTAGGCCCTAATGCTAGATGCCTTGAGGTCTACCCACTATCTTTTTCAATCAGCCAATACGAGCTCGGCGTTCTGAGATCATCGCAAGCCCTGCGCACGCAGCAGACGAACGTGCCCTTCGCGTACTTTCTGTCTGGGAGCGGAGTCAGAGTAGAAAACATAAAAGTTTGGACACACATACTAAACACGCAAGGTTATGGTCAGGGTGTCGAACCGAGCCTGAACTCCATCCCAAACCGAAGTAGCATAACCGGTATTTCTGACCGAATCATAACAAAGCCGTAACCGTAATCGAGGAATAGAGAGTTTTAGGGAAACGTTTTTGCACACCCGATACAGCACGATGGGCCTTCCGCTACGAACTGCGCCTTCGATACTGCAGAAGACTCGCGTATGAACAGTTCGTACCGGAGGGCGCATCGTACTGTATCGGATGTGCGAAAACGGTTCCTTAGAACTCTCTATGCGGAGAGCAAGTCGTCCGCTTCTTTTGCAGGGGTGTCGGTGACGTCAGAATGGCGTTGCATTTTGATTGGCTCTGAAGGATAGTAGGTAGAGCTCAAAGCAAGCTGCCTTGAGGTCTACCCACTATCCTTTATTCAGAGCTAATCAAAGCTGGGCGTCATTCTGATGTCACCGCAACTCCTCCGCAAGCATCAGGCGACTTGCTCTCCGCATCGGCTTCATCGGTCCGTACGGTTGGCTGCACACTGACTTCTGGTGAAACGAAGTACGTCACTCCCTCCCGAGTATTGAAGGAACTCTTTCTACTGTACTCCGTCTGACTCCAACCGCAGCCGACGCTACGATCCGATGCAGCCAATCAAGAAGCGCCAAAAGCACATCGTCACTGCTCTCGTCATCTTTGTGCGTTTTCTATCACCCACTAAACCAGTCACGCACCGTGAATGCGCATTTATCAGGAACTTGTTCTGCGCCTGATTGGTGTAGCCATTGAAAGCGAACCAACGAAAACGCCTAGTGCCTTTTTGATGCACTTTTGATACCGCTTAGTTGGCTCTATCAATTCGTAGCGTCGGTTGCTGTAGACCTTAAAGTGAAACGCAGCAGATAACATTGATCTCTACTATAGGGCGCGGATGGCGCATAGCTACTCCCGAGCCTGGCGCAATTGAAGCCACCGGAAGCTCGATGCTTGTCCCGGAAGTCGGGCGTCTGCTGAGCTTTCTAGTGCATTCATATGATATTTTGGTCCATGCGTTTTGTGTCTTTCATTGGGTTTTAATACTCCCGTTCTGAATTAAATCCCGAGAAGAAGACATTTGAACGTGGGACACACGCACACTTGATCAACTATATAGAATCAAAATTTTCGCATCGAATGGGTTCCCAGGATAGTTCTCAGGTCCGCATGCGCTGTTACTCCGCAACAAGCAGGCTCTCTTGCGATGACAAGAAAAAATCCAGAGCCCTGAACGCTGTTCGATTCAGCACTCGGAAGAGTTGAAAAGCCTGTCAAGCGCTTACTTCCGGGACAAGCCACTTACTTCCGGTAGTTTCATACCTGTCTGCTCAACGCGCCATCCAGCCTCCTATAGTGGACATCAGTGGTAGACAACCTAAAAGTAAAGTATAACTTATCAATTTCTAGTCGGTAGGGTGGGCTTCGACTTAGACCAATCGGACGAACCTCAGAAAAGTTAACTAAGGATGTTTCTTCTGAGTCGGTCCGTCAGTAACTGTGAAACTTTAGCTTCATTCGTATATATGCTGCAAATACATATGGAATCAGTAGTTATAATACGATTGGTTTTGGGACCGATACTATTTTCTTATTAAAATAATGACTTCGTTGATAACATGTCCCAATGACTCATACTTATTGAGTATGATTTCACGATTCACAGAACTGCTAAGAACAAGTAGAACTGCCTTTCAGTACGGAATAATTTCGTTCATTTTTCATTTGGGCGTGATCATTGGCAGATAAACATCTCCTTTTCGAAATAATTCCTCGTTCCCTTCGCCTCATAAAATTGCATAGTGCCCTGAGGCTATACAATAAGTTATCTATCAAAAAAAAAATATATTATATCAATGAAGAAGGAGTTTTGATCAGCGACGATCAAAATCGGTAAGATTATTATGTTTATGTGACTAGCAGGTCCGGAGGCTTATTAGGTATTATGGGGCAATACGACGTTGAGTGACGCCAGGTTGCCAGGTGACAACAAGACGGCAGATGATACCACGACGTCAGGTGATACGACGGCGTCACAGAGGAACTATTCATTTTATGAATTTGGAACACCCTTGGGGAATACCAAAGACAAAAGCAGCTTTGTTTGCCTTGTTCCAAAAAAGTTATGCATGCAAGAATAAAAAAAAAAACGACAAAAAAAAACGATATTAGCACTATGCCACGGCAGCGACCCTTATTATTCTCATTTGGTTGTCGCCAAATGCGTTTGGAAATCTGGTTTGAAGAGTTGCCGCTGCCTGGCATGACACTCATACTGGAGATTTTCGTCCGCTAACCCCTCCAATTCTTGCACGGCTCTGGCCTCTTTGCCCTGTTTGCCAGGTTTCCCACGATAAAGAGCGCTAGGAATTACTTTACTCGCCCGCTTTTTCATTTAATCTCTTCATTTGCTGTCCAATTTCCACCGTTTTTTATGCCCTTTGGGGGCTCGCGAAACAAAAATAAATTAAGTACAAATAAAAATCGGACGTGCAGTCATAGGATATACGAGGAAAAACAGCTCTTCATGCTTATTCAGAGCGCCTGCTGCCAGTCACTAAAGACATTCTGGATTCAAACTAGAATTGGAACTCGAAGTTTAGCTTCCAGTCTCTTAACTTTGAACAACCGATAAATAACGGGAATTGTGGAGAGTGTAGTCGTAGCAAAAGGGCAGATGGAGTGTTCTCGCTCATATCATACACGAATCTACCAGAGCTATGAGAGTACTTCGAGTTACATAGTCCATATCTCTACTGTGTGATCGTTTCTAACTACGAGTTAAGGGGGTACTACGATAATGTCATCTCAACCGGCAACCTTGATGGTACTTATAACTAATCTGAAAAACGCAGCCATCTTCCCCTTTTATTTCACACTCAGATGCTTTAACGAACATTAATTTTAATGTTCTTTCCACACGACTCGGCCATACTAAAGAAACATATGCATTATTATGACCAATATCCCGTAATAACATACGAAGGACCCATGTGAAGAAAACATTTAAAATTACGTAGTTTGATTAGTGGAATCCACAATTCTAAGTGGTTCAAGGAAACGTCCCCTAACTTATACGATAACTGTACGCATAAAACACACAAAATAGATCGGTGTTGCGCGCCCTATTAATTCAATTATTATATACCTATTTGAAAAATTATCAAACAGGTAAAAACATTTACTTCCGTCGATCATTTTGGTAATCCCGGGAAGCACAGGATGTTTCGTGCGTGTATTAATCGTGCGTCATGATTGGCTATGGTTGGTTGCGGGGAACTTTAGGTGGCTTCGAACGAGCTGCACAGTTGACAGACTGCTGTAATCTACGGGTTCATTAGAATCATCGAGATAAGAATAAATTTCTCCAGGGAGCATTGTCTGTCACGAGCATGTTTTAATTAGAAGTATTTCGTGGGTTGTCCTTCTTTCTTGTGCGCGTGATGGGGCGTCGGATTCTTGGTGCTCACGGTTTGTTCTGGTTTTAACTGAAGTAATTGCAAATGGAGGAGTTTATCGCCTCTTTACTCTATTAATTGACATTTTTCTGCAGTATTGACGTCGCACGCCCAGTGTGCCATCCCTTGGCAATGTAAGGTTCACCCGATGATATGGTGAGCTCAGGTGGGAGGTACGCTTCGTCGGGAACTAGCAGAGCGCGCCGACGCTCGCCTGCGGACTAAACTCTGTTTCACATCAAATCTGACCGCAGCCGATGATATATGATTCGATGGAGGGAATGAAACAGTGCCAAAAGTGCATGGTCACGTGCTCACCATCTTTTTACGTTTGCCGTTACCGACTAAGCCAATCACGCAAAAGAAAGGCTTTGTGATCTAGCACTTTTTTTTGCGTGACTGGTTTTGTTGGTGATAGCACACCACGAAGAAAACGAGCGTCATAAGGATGCATTCTTTGCACTGCTTCATTAGGGACTTTGAGCAAACCGTTACCGTACTGCCGTTACCGTAGTATGGTTACCATGGGCCCAACTGCGCATGCGCGACTCGTACAGGCGTCACTTGCCTGAAACGTGTTGCCGTGGACGCCTTACTGTTCCATCTCGTATGATACATCTTGTATAATACTCCATCACTAGACGCGGCACCGCGAGCCTCCATGGTAAGGGCTGTTGTCTTTCTGCGGTGCCGCGGCTCGCCTGAGGAAATATAAATATTTATTATTATTATTATTACTATTAATATTAATATGCCGCGGCCCTGTGTTCAACATGACGCCGTCCAAGCGTTGACGACTCACTCATTGGATTTGCTTTTAACTGTCTATATTGAATTTGCTTTCAATGGGAGCTGACTTCGTAGGAAGGCGTTACAGAAAACGATGTTACTTGTAACCTGTTACTTTTTGAGTAACTTCCTAACGCACTTGATATAGTTCTATATAACTAATGAGTAAAGTGCATTTGCTACCATTTTACGGTATATTCTATCAAATTATTTAGTTAGTTTCTTTAAAGAACTTTTTAACGACGACATGCGGCAACAGCACTACGTTACTTTTTGAGGACGGTAAAAAATCTTTGTAACCCGCTAATATTTAATGAGGTAACGAGTAACAAAATTTTATTTTTATTTTGGTAACGGGCACAACATTGAATGTGAACCGAAACGAAAATGCGCAGCTGACTTCCACGGTGCGTAAAAAAAGTACGCGGCATAGAAGGGCACTTGACCGCTGACTCTCAAGCGATCGATGGGACTGCTCAGAGGACCAGGAATCGTCATCGATCGCTCTTTTCCTGGAGTCTCTGCATGAGCGAGTACCTTTATGCTGGCCGTATTCGGGCTGGCTCTACCTGGGACTCATTCAAAGCGCCGAAATCGGAGAGTGCTTTGTCGCTGTCTCTTTTGTTTCTTGCCTTCTTTTTTATTTCTTTATTGGGGTGACTCTTTTTGAACAGGTCAACGAGGCGATCGCGTGAACGTGGTATGCGATCACGGCAAGGTCGCGCGACATTCAAAACGATTTCTCAAGAAAAGCAGAAAGGACATTTACCTTATATACAATAAATCAGAATAATACGATTAATCTACATTTCAGGAATAAGGAGGAATACTTTAAGGATGGGGAAAGTGCTTCTTTTCGTGTGGGCTTCTGAGCTTGCTTTATCTTTTGAAATATAAAACTGAAAATAAAATCTAGAATAAATGTACTCGCATGGTAAAGGAAGACAGCTACAAAAGTTGGAATGAAAGTAGGCGGAGGTGTTCAGGAGAGAGGACAGGCAAGGCCATCGATGAAGATTCTAAAAATGAAAAAAGAGTCATAGTACAGGCTAGCTGGTGGAAGTCAACCATTTCGTCGTTTACCCTGAGACTGGGGGTTTTTTAGAAGAGCAAAAGTGACAGAAAAACAGACAGGTCTCAAACTCAGCTACTAGTTTATTTCAACAACCTCCTCTTATATAGTCCGTTCTCGTCGTCACCAACCAATCACAAACGACCTTGTCCTCTGCACCGAGACTTTACAAGTTCCACACTATCACAAAAGAAGCGGCCACTTCCAACGTTTCCAAGTGAAATGTTCTATCAGACGATATGGCACACAAAGACTTCAATCAACGCCTTTGTGTCCTCACAATACACAGGACAACAGCCCACACCCACATCCCACTCAACACAGGTCACCTCCAAAATAACCCCACAAACAATACACACCAGACGGACACTTCCAACGTTTCCAAGTGAAATGTTCTAGCAGACGATATGGCACACAAAGACTTCAAACAACGCCTTTGTGTCTTCATAATACACAGGACCACAGCCCACACCCACATCCCACTCAAAACAGGTCACCTCCAAAATAACCCCCACAAACAATACACAAAAAAAAAACTCTTAAAACTGTAAAAATTGCCTGCAGCGGTTCCCTATTTGCATGGAAGGTTGACTAATGCAATTTCCCAACGATCTAATCCTAATTGTTTCTCTTACCACCCTTTTAACATCGTTGCTCTCCTTAACAACTACATCCGTTCCAGACCAATCCGTTGTGCAGTTTCTACACTCCTCCAGATGCTTAGCCAACTCCGAATTTGCTGCATTATTTTTTACATTCCTTTTATGCTCTGTTAAACGTTCGTTCAAACACCGAGAGGTTTGGCCCACATACTTAAAACCACACGCCAAAGGAATCTCATACACCACGCCTACGCTACACGGCACCGACTTTTCCCTATGCGCCTTCTGACAGCCCCTCTGAACCGTTTCAAAAGGTGTCAATCTATCTAACCTAAAATCCGTGCTGAACACGACATCCACGCCATATTTTTTCGCACATGCTCTAAGATTGTGGGACACCTCGTGACAATACGGAACCACAGCGTACCTATTCCTGATTTCTTGCGTCGCCCTCTTTTTCTCCCTGCACTGTAGGGCAATCTGCCTTTTGATGTACACTTCCCCATATCCTGCCATTACCAGTCTGTCCCACTGGTTTTTTAGTGCCTCCGGTCCGAAATGCATGCATGATCTCACCAAAGCATTACTAATCAACGATCTGACTACCCCGGCTTTTACATTTTCGAGTGACAGCTGCTCTTTGACAAAACCGGTTTTGGGTTTACCTTCCCATACTCCCAACAAAGACCTCGTTCCAAATGTAAACGCAGGTCGAGAAACTGTAGGATCGCTCATTGGCCTCTCTACCGTGAATCTCAACTCTGGCGCTGCTTGACCTTATTACTTGTTCTAAAACTTGGTCAACCCTTCCTGAACAGAGCAGACTGAGATATCATCGAAAAGTTTTCACGAAGAACAGTCGCGATATTATCCATGGACATCAAGGACCTTTATTACTCTTTAGAGAAAAGCAGACTAATGAATAGAGTGAGGATTGCCTTGGAAGGGAACCTTATTAAGTTTCAATCAGGAACAGGATTAGCGGTGGATAGTTTTCTTTCGGTGCTAGACCTTTATTTAAAGTCGACGGTATTGGAATACGAAGGTCGCAAATTTGTGCAAAAAGAGGGAGTCTGTATAGGTTCGTCTGTAGCGCCTTTGTTAGCGGAAATTTACTTAAACACGGTGGACCAGCAAGTGTATGACAGGATAGAAGAGTTGTCTCCGAAGTGTTTTGTGAAAAGATTTGTGGATGATATCTTAGTTTGCTCTGTTCAGGAAGGGTTGGACCAAGTTTTAGAACAAGTAATAAGGTCAGCGGCGCCAGAGTTGAGATTCACGGTAGAGAGGCCAAGGGGCGAGGTCCTGCAGTTTCTCGACCTGCGTTTACATTTGGAACGAGGTCTTTGTTGGGAGTATGGGAAGGTAAACCCAAAACCGGTTTTGTCAAAGAGTAGCTGTCACTCGAAAAATGTAAAAGCCGGGGTAGTCAGATCGTTGATTAGTAATGCTTTGGTGAGATCATGCATGCATTTCGGACCGGAGGCACTAAAAAACCAGTGGGACAGACTGGTAATGGCAGGATATGGGGAAGTGTACATCAAAAGGCAGATTGCCCTACAGTGCAGGGAGAAAAAGAGGGCGACGCAAGAAATCAGGAATAGGTACGCTGTGGTTCCGTATTGTCACGAGGTGTCCCACAATCTTAGAGCATGTGCGAAAAAATATGGCGTGGATGTCGTGTTCAGCACGGATTTTAGGTTAGATAGATTGACACCTTTTGAAACGGTTCAGAGGGGCTGTCAGAAGGCGCATAGGGAAAAGTCGGTGCCGTGTAGCGTAGGCGTGGTGTATGAGATTCCTTTGGCGTGTGGTTTTAAGTATGTGGGCCAAACCTCTCGGTGTTTGAACGAACGTTTAACAGAGCATAAAAGGAATGTAAAAAATAATGCAGCAAATTCGGAGTTGGCTAAGCATCTGGAGGAGTGTAGAAACTGCACAACGGATTGGTCTGGAACGGATGTAGTTGTTAAGGAGAGCAACGATGTTAAAAGGGTGGTAAGAGAAACAATTAGGATTAGATCGTTGGGAAATTGCATTAGTCAACCTTCCATGCAAATAGGGAACCGCTGCAGGCAATTTTTACAGTTTTAAGAGGTTTTTTTTTGTGTATTGTTTGTGGGGGTTATTTTGGAGGTGACCTGTTTTGAGTGGGATGTGGGTGTGGGCTGTGGTCCTGTGTATTATGAAGACACAAAGGCGTTGTTTGAAGTCTTTGTGTGCCATATCGTCTGCTAGAACATTTCACTTGGAAACGTTGGAAGTGTCCGTCTGGTGTGTATTGTTTGTGGGGTTATTTTGGAGGTGACCTGTGTTGAGTGGGATGTGGGTGTGGGCTGTTGTCCTGTGTATTGTGAGGACACAAAGGCGTTGATTGAAGTCTTTGTGTGCCATATCGTCTGATAGAACATTTCACTTGGAAACGTTGGAAGTGGCCGCTTCTTTTGTGATAGTGTGGAACTTGTAAAGTCTCGGTGCAGAGGACAAGGTCGTTTGTGATTGGTTGGTGACGACGAGAACGGACTATATAAGAGGAGGTTGTTGAAATAAACTAGTAGCTGAGTTTGAGACCTGTCTGTTTTTCTGTCACTTTTGCTCTTCTAAAAAACCCCCAGTCTCAGGGTAAACGACGAAATGATTCTAAAAATACCGTTGTTGCATCCCGCCTTGGATCACGTTAAGTGAGTGAACTTCGCATATTTAGTAGGCACGTTGTTGGTATTCAAGAATCGATTGAACTGGGTGGCGAAGTATTACCAATAAACCCCCACTGGACCTATAAAACACGATACGTCAAAGTAAGCACTTGCGCTTGTCGTTTTGTCTTAAAACCTTAGTGTCGTTTATTGAAACTCTTTCACAGCGTAGTTCAATCAAAACATTAAAAAAAGTGCTAATGGCCCAAACCGAAGTTATCCGTTTTTTCTTTTTCTACGCAGCAGATATATCGTGACTTACACAATGGATGACGACCGGACATTTGCATTACGCTTCGTCTCTTCTAGAGCCACTAAATAAGCTGCGCTTCAGGGTAGCGGCACTTTAGCCACCTTGGTGCCAAATCATGGTTGCCAGTTATCTGATGCTTTGTAAAAAAATCGCAGGAAACGATTTTCCGTCTTCCAAATATGTTAAAACAGTTCGCGACAGAGCAAAAGTACATCACCTGGAGCTTCCTAAAACCGCACCTAAAGCTGAGGAAGCCGCATCTTTGAGGATTGTGACGATCGACACTCGCGCCTGCTCTGCACTAAGCACCAAGATGGCGGTGCCCACTAGCCGATCGGGGAACGGAGTGCCGATACTTTAAGCGCAGCTCATTTGGGGGCTCTAGTCTCTCCTTTTAAACTATAGTCACTGACAGGATGCGAAAAGTAAGCTGTATTTAAGTCGTTCCTCCCATGCCACGAGATTCTTAACACCAGTTACACTTGGGCGTTTCGTAAGCCTGGAACGCGCACGCGTGTAGCCATAGCCTCCTATATACTGGCCAAGCATGGCAGGTCGCCAAGAAAAGCGGCAGCCGAAATAGAAAAGTTGGAGCGGCAGACAACGAATGAGAGGTGAGCCACGTGACTGGCGTCCCGCAGCGGCGAGACGCCGAAACACATTTCTCCCGAGCGAACAAGTGTGTTTCGGGTCCTCGCCGCTGCAGACGCTGTGCGCTGACGTCAAGGTTCCCCGAGAAAATGGCACTTTCATGCTTTGTGCTACCAGATCTTCGCGTTCCCAATCTGTTTTTCGCGTTCCAGATCTGTTTTTTGAATTACCAATGCAAAAATGAGATCGGCTTCAAACGTTTGCAGTGCTTTCTGCTCACACACCTGAACTTGTCGTTCGCAACTGAATATTATGGTCATTATATCACGGCCATGAAACACGAAAGGCACCAAGGAAACATCCTATTGCCTGTAACCACAAAGGCTACAAGTGCCAGCGGATAGCTTTCACTGCTTCTCACGCTCTACGAGCGCTTGTGCTGAGAGGCGCGATGAAGCGAGAAATATACAATCTTGTAACATTTGTGGCTAGTTATAATTAAAGTGAAACAAAGTATATCGATAAATAAACAAACATTTTTGACTCTGCTGCTTAGAGATGTTTAAATAAATTTTGAGGTACAGCGTAAGACCCTCTATATACGTATAAGCTATTGTTTTTTAACCTTTTCCGAGTAGAGTTCTCCACGTGCGTGAGCCATGCTCTCATATAAAAGCGGAGGCTCACAAGTGCTTTCATGCAAGACAGTAAAATCGGGGAAGATAGACGGGATGTCGGAAACAACGTCGTTTTCGAAACAGTCTAAAAAAAAAGATCACTGGCATAGTGGTTAAGGCTTAGGAGCGCGGGCTCTATACTCCGTTTACCCTTAGCTGAGACTACAGTCAAAGCTGCAAGAGCGAGCTACCCCGCGCTCCTGGCTTCGAGAAAGGCTTTTCTTGCGCCACCGCTCGTTCTGCGGAATAACATTTCAAAGCTGCGATGTTGTGCTCTCGTGGTTTTAGCATTTCCTGCAGTCTCAACTTAAGTATGAACGGAGTATAGAGATGCAAGGTCCACGTGCCACACAACTCGGGAGATCACCATCCCATTTTTACAAATCCACACTACGTCGTGATATGTATTCGGCCCAGAACGGGCATGTTTGTTGCTTACCGAAGGAGCAAATCACGCGCCATGTGCACGAACGCTCAAAGTGGAATCGGCCAGAAGCCCGTTTCTGGAAAGGTTTATTCACCAACACGTGGCGCTGACGTCACGCCGCTGCGGTCGGGCTGCCAATTCGGAGTGCAAGTTGGTCTGCTGCTTTTGCTGTGGCTGTGGCGACGTCAGAAAGACGCCGAACTCCGATTGTCTCTGATCGAAGGACAGTGGGTAGACCTCAAAGCAACCTGCCTCGAGGTCTACCTCACCACTCTTCCATCAAAGCCAATCAGAGCTCGGCGTTCTGACGTCACCACAACCCATGAAAAAGGAGCAGACAAACTTGCGCTCCGAATTGGCAGGGCGCATGCGCAGACGCTCCACTTCACGCAAATCTGGTTCCTGCGCACGCGCAATGCCCACTTCTCGTGTTGGAACTGCGCGTTTGCCCATACCTGGTGACGGCGTGTTTGTAAACAGCGCGTTGGCCTCTACGGTAAGGAACTAAGTGAGAGGAGGACGTGAGAGCGCGCGGAGACGTCAGAGCGCCGATCTCTGATTGGAAGGACGGGGGGCAGAGGCAAAGGCTAGCTGACCTTGGCTCTGCTCACTGTTTGAAAGCGTTCGAACACCGAACACCGGCATCCGGCGTTCGAATACGAGACACTGCACCAGGAGCAGACGATGCTGTCGTTCCCTCGGATTGGAAAGAGTGGGTAGAGACCGAGGCAGCTAGTCTTCATTTTAGCTTCGCTCCGAGCGGAGGACACGCTACAAGAGCGAGCTCGACGCTTACGCCGGGCCTGCCGTGCACGCGCTCGGTCGGGAATTGAAGGCGCAGTTCGAGACAGAGGTCTCGTGTTCGTAGCATTGGCTTCGCTCGGAGCTAAGCTGAATCGAAGTAGAGTGCTCGCGTCTACCCGCCATCCTTCCAATCAGAGCTTGGCGCTCTGGGGTCCCTGATGGCTCTCATCTACTCGTCTGCCTCATTGTATCACCGTATTTCAGAAGGCGCTGTTTCAAGAGATTCGAATATCGTTTCTCGGAGAGGGTATCATAGTTCGCTTGCACGGAGAGCACCATATCTTTCTTTCTCCCTTGTTTGACGCCGTTTGAGTCATTGTGTAACTAGGTTTCGAAATAAATAAAACAGCCGATGAATTACCGAAAACAAAGCGCAACAATTAAAAAAAACAAAAACTAAACAAACACGTACGCATTACTCGATTCCTATGAAATATATATTATAATACACAAAAAACAAAAAACGTATTGCGTTCAAAGCACGTCATCATAAACCGTTGGAATAAGCGGACCACCATTTCGCCCCAAACCGAGCGTACATTTCTAAGCGGCGGTGGCACCTTCGCTGTTCCATCTCCCGGCCTGCAAAATTCAGGACCCAAGGGAAGGTTATGACGCACGTCGCCGTGCCGCACGCAACACACTGCCGCCCCCGGCCCGTATTTCTCAATCCGGTATAAAATTCCCACAAAAACCCTCCGACGTAGGAAAGGGAAACCCTGAAGGGCCACGCTGCAAACGCACCCGCAAGGTCCAAGGTGGGAACATTCCTCCACGAAAAACGTTTCTCTTTGTCTTCTAGTTTCGGTCTTCGAAAGACGAGCGGGCGGCCATAATTCCACGGAGAAGCTCGCTCGCCCCCGGAGTGTGGCGAGTGTTAACATAACCTCTTTTTTTCCTCCCTCCTCGCTCTGCGGCTCTCTCTCCATCTATCTACACGCGTGTATATACACGGCAGACAGGCGAGATATGCATGCTGCAGGCGCCTGCCGGCATCCATTATGCATGGCTCACCGAGGTACCGGCCCGACTCTATACGCTATATATATATTATATATATGCAACGTGAAAAGCTGCCGCTCGAGGAAATGTCGGCTCTCGCGGCACGCCGAAAATTCGCGAGCGCTACGCGGAGGTAGAAGAGGCAATAAAGGCATTACTTTGAGAAGATGGAGCTTGAGTCATGTTGCTCGGCTCGCTTTCTCCTGGCCGATTGAGACGATGGCAGGCTCGTGTGAAGACGTACACTCCGAGTCATCGCTTTTGTGCCGCGTTGTAGAGTCTAACGTAGTGAACGCGGTGTTTCAACGCTGTGAAAGCTACTTCCACGAACGCGTGGCTTCGTTCGGCGCCTTCTTCGCACAGGGGAAGGGGGGGGGGAGCGATTGAAATATAAGACAAAGTCGCGCTCTCACCCAGCCGTGCGAGGCTGAGGCACAGTGGAAGCTACGCCAGCCTCGACAACGCAGCACAAAAAAGCTGACAACGAGAATACATGACTCGCACTTGAGGTCGTCGCATCATGCTGGTGATCATTTCTATTTGTTGCTGCGGACCAAAACAAATTCGATCGTACTCAATGTATGCCGCAGAAGATACATGCTCCACAGAGTGTCATCTACATCGATCGCTGATGTTACGCCAGTGCAAGCAATGTATTGGTGATCTGAACGGGTAAAAGCATCGCCGTTGTCGCTATTCCACGATTGGGCAAACGCTCAGTATAACATCTTGAACAAAAAATAAAACTCAACTTGTAAAAAAAAAGTGACATTAGCACGACTACCACGCCGGAAAAACTCCACGGCACAAGCTTCCCAACCCTCGGGCGTTATATTCTTCTGCGTATGTGGGAACCAGGAAATATTTGCGTATTCTAGTACTGGACGCACATGAGAGCTGTATGCTAAAAGGTTTATTTCAGAAAATTAATACTTCAACGTTTTCTTTAAAAAAAAAAAATTGCCGGGGCTTTGTTTGTTATATACTGTATTTAACGTGTGCGTTCCAGTCCAGGTCGGATGCTGATATGATGCCAAGATACTTATATTCAGTGACCCTGCGCAAGTATACACCATTAACATTGTATGGAAACTCGAGAATATTCATCTTTTTCCTCGCTAGGCACATAGTAACGGTTTTGTCAGCATTTAAAGCGATTTGCCAGTAATCACACCAATCGGTTATCTCTTTCTTAGTGACTCGTTTAGTAGAATTTGATCAGATTGGCTTGTTATCTCGCGATACGATAATACAGTCGCAGGCAAAAAGTTTTATATTTGCATCGTCATTTAAATAAGAGAAGAAACATAGAGTGATCGCCAAAATAGTGCTCTTCCGGGACAGCAGACAGTACCTTAAAGGGATGGTGAACCGAAATTCGGATTTCAGAAAAACAATGCCGGAGATGTAGGCGGGACGCTACAATTCCTACAACACCACTCGTAAGGCGGTATCTCGAATGGACGGCCGTGTTTTTTGGAAAAAGAGGTCGAGATTGAACGAGGCCGACGAGGCGCGTGACGTCAAGATATCTCGTTTCCTCCTCTCTTCGCTTCGCTCCCTCAAGGCGGCGAGGCGGAGAAGACGCGAGGCCGTTCCCTCTCCTTCTCGGAGAAACATGACGTGAACATTTCTGTCAAATGCGCCTCCTTTTTTTAAAAATACGGTCATCCGTTCGAGATATCGCTGTATGAGTGATGTTTTGGTGTTTGTAGCATCCCGTTGCACGCTTCTGCCGCGTGTTTTGTGGAATCCAGATTTCGGTTCAGCATCCCTTTAACTGGACGAGAGGACGTGCTCTTCATAACATACAAACTGTAACCGACTGTTAAGGCAATCTTCTATCCACGATACTATAGGACTCTCAATCATGGTCTCCGCAAGTTTGTTTTAAGAAGTGCGATATGTGAAACACGGTCAAACGCCTTCGATAGGTCTAAAAATATTACATCTATCTGGCTTCTAGTATTTATACCCTCTAGTCATTATGTGTGCACCGAACCCCGTGTTTTTGGATGATGTTTGACAAGTTGAATTGCGGCTTTAATCTTGCGTTAAACGCACCAGTCGAGAAGGCTTCCAGGCGACATAGTTTTGCAATCGCACGTAGCTCGAAACAAAAACACACAACAAAAACAAGAACAAATAGTTCAAAAGAGATGCTGCATATTCTGGAATTCTGAACCGAAGACGGAGAGAGAGAGAGAGAGAGAGAAAGAGAGAGAAAGAGAGAGCAGACATTGGAGGCTTCCGAAGCGTAAATTCTCTTGACATCCGGATTTATCGCGGCATTCCTTTATTCTCCGCGGCGGCGCCTAGTTGGAGAATTCGACGTGGCAGGAACGGAAGAAAGAGAAAAAATATGCAAACGGACGGGAGCTCCAGTAGGAGTGGGGTGACGAGGAATGAGAAAAGCGCGCATAAAGACGAGGCCATCCAGGCCCCGTCGAGGAGCTCCTTGTTTGCATAACAAGGAGCTCAGACGCGGGAAATTACGTGCCGACACCACAAACTGCCGTGTCATTGTGCCCGTTCGCCCGAAGCTAGAGCCACACCCCTCACCCCAGCTTTCTTCTCCGTCCCCGCGAGAGACCGGAGAAAAGAGCTCGCGCTCCAAGATCCAGCCTCCCTAACGAGAAGCTCCTCGAATCGAGTCTAATGAGGATCCGTGTCACGAGCATTCGACGCCCCGCGCTTCGTCCGACGCTTCGGAGATCCGCAGCACACGCCGCTGATGTCGAGAGAAGCCGCGCTTGCCTGGAACGCCTCACTCTCGAAGTTGGGTATACTGATAAATGATAATAAAAAAATGTAGGTTCACTAGGCACCAATTGAAGTGGTGTATAACTATGTATCGATTCAAGAGACGCATCACTATGTACAAATTCAATAGGTGTCTATCGAGGCCCCAATTGAATTGGGTTATCGCTGCGCGCAGAATGAATTGGCGAATTGCATTAAGTTGATTGCATTGGTGTATTGATTTGCACCAATTAAGCTGGAATATAATTATGCAGTGACTAAAATATGTGTATACATTTTGACCAATTCAATAGATAGATAGATCGATAGATAAATAGTGGCAGCAAAGGAAAAACAAAAAAGGTCAAGCGTGCTAATGATGCTGGTCTGCTACTTCGTATATGGGGAAAGGAAATAGGGATAAAACGATACTTGGAATAGAGATCAAAAGAGGGAGAGAAGAATTCCGTCATTAGTTAGAGTTGCTTGTCTAGGCCAGTTGTTTGGATAACCTCTACCTGTGCCTTGGTACGCGTTCAGTTTTTTAGATGTTGATTTCCGTAGACCTTGTAAGGTCGCCGTAGTGGTTGTTTGATCGACAGGAATAACTAAGAACGTTAGCATGGATTTTATGTGGGAGTTAGGAGGTTCACAGTGGCACAAGATGTGTTCAAGGGAGTGATCCACTGAGCGACGTTGACACATATAGGGGATTCCGTTTTGACTATAGGGTGCAAATACTTTTGTGTAGGCAACGTCGAGACGCATTCGGTGAATTAGGCACTGCTTTCACTGGAAGTCCTCGAGGGTTTTTAAATTGTAGGTGGGGGTCAATGTTACGTAGCCGTCTGTAACAATTGTCGGAATTATTCCCCAGCGGCAAGGAGATGTCATTTCCGAGTTGATATACAAGCCTGTTGGTATCTGGTCGAGTAAACGGCACCAGTGTTAATGACCGATTTTTGTGAGCATCTCGGGCAGCCATGTCTGCGATGACGTTTCCTGTTATACAGTAATGATCTGGAATCCACTGAAGGTCGATAACGTGAAACATTTGCGTATATTTTGCGTGTTGTATGGATATCTTATGATCAATTGTGAATTACGGCAGCGTTTATTTAGCGACAATAAAGCTTGTAATGCAGCTTTGGAATCAAGGAATGTAGAGCATGTGTTTGGAGGCTCGTCAAGAATACACTCAATAGCTTTCTGAATTCCTGGGATTCCGCTGCTGTGGATGACGTTGCATGACTCAATGTTGAAAGACCTGTGATATGGGTTGATGCAATGTACGCTTCATAAGATGACAGTGCCGGCATTGAGGATCTATCCTTGATAATGTGGACGTGTAACCCATAAGTATTGTATATATGTTGCAAGGTCACTTACGTAAGAACAGGCGGGGGAAGAGCCGATTTTTAACGCGCGGTTCTTAGGCGCTTGTTTCCGCCTGAGCGGCGTCGCCTTCGCCGTCACCGTCGGCGTAACCGCGCGTTGCATTATGGGAGTTTCCTCTAACGACGTCACATGTGACGTCACGAGGGTCACGAGCGAGGAGGAGGAGGACAATGTTCGGCTAGATTTAGCAAAAAAAATTCCCAGCCATTTTTAGCAGTAAACAATTCCCCGATAAATTTAGCGGCAAAAATTCTCCGCTAAATTTAGCGGAAAAATTTCCCGCTAGGTTCAGCGGAAAAATTTTCCGCTAAATTTAGGGAATATTTTCCCGCTAAATTTAGCGGAAACGATTCCTCGCTAAGTTTACCGGAAAAATTATCCCGCTAAATTTAGCGGAAACAATTCCTCGCTAAGTTCACCGGAAAAATTACCCCGCTAAATTTAGCGGAAACAATGTCCCGCTAAATTTGATTGGAGAATTTAGCAGGAGAGGAGGAGGGGCATACCCACCACTCCTCCTCCTCCTCAAGGGCTGCGCTCTAATTCGGCGTTACAGGGAGTTGTAAACGTCTTTCATTTTTTGTGCGTGTCCCTAGAAAAGCAGTAATAATCAACATTGTGGGATAGAGCCATGGCGGAGTGGTAAGGCCATTGCAGCGCGAAACGTCAACGGTTTTGATCCCGTAGCAACATTTTTGACAGGGAAAGTCCCGCATATTTTGGCGTTCGAACAAAGTTATTTAAACTAGAACTTCGAAGTCGTGACGCGTGTCGCGTATAAATGCATATCGTCTCTGGTGTCCTGAAGATATCGAGCGGTAAACTCGAACTTCAGCTACTGTTACAATGCGCAATCGTCATAGTTCCGCCACGCACCCCAGTGTACTTTGTTTTTGTCCAGCCCACAGACACACAAAATTGTTGTTTATTGCATAAAAGAGGCAATAACATAGCTGTTTATGTTTAAGAAGTTATATATGAGTCAGGAAGCAAAAAGTTATTTAAATCAGCTTCAAAAAAATTTTGTTGAAGTCTCACCCAAATCAACTATAGACGTGCATATCGAAGATAAAAGCGCCGGAAAAGATTCGCAGGACATATATCAGGTAATTTCGGGGTACATTTACTTTTAATATGTATCTTTGATGTGATCGGCTTTTTATTTATGTTGTCAAAGCTTCGGGCAGTAATAATATACATATTTATTATCATCAGTCAAATTGACTATATGAAGTTCACAGGACTGCTTGAAAACGACACGGAAGGATGATACTTCAAAATACTCCAGCTGTTGAGTCTTGCGAAACGTGTGTTTTTTGTTCGCTGTTTGGCAGTGTGAAACACCGGGTCGCGGAGTATGCAAAAAAGACTGTGTGCCCACATTATTGATCCAACGGTAAATGCACGAACTGTGCAGAAAAAGAAATAGTAAATGATATTTTTGTAAGTAATCCCATACGTAACGCTTTGCTGGAAAAAGGGTTGCATGCAATGACATTTCTCATTATACATAAATAGCAAGAAGGACAAACATTATATTTCTAATATAGACGCTTTCAGGCAGCTGTGCATGGCGCCGCCATGACCGAACTTCAGTTTTTGTTTCCTCTTATTCCGTTTACTTCACTTCATTGTTGCCACATCAGGACAGGTTATTGCCACTTTAGGTTCTTCTGTGTCCTCTCCCCAGCATAGACCTTTGTGGAGGGTGGTCAACGCCCGCTTTAGTGGCTCGGCATTTCGGTAAGACAAGGGAAGGTCGGCAATGGAGGCTCAATCTGGCGTGTGTTTAAAGCGTCTGTAGATCTCATTTAGACGCCGGCTTGCACGTGCTCGAAACTTCGCTAAATACTGTGTCGGGAGGATATATGTTATATTGGGTTTTACGTGCACTCCTTTCGCGGCCACGCTTTACAGCTTGGCGCTTTGTCAGACATGTGAGCTCTAACATTTTATTGGTCTGCCGCATAGCATCGCGAGACTGCTTATATACTGCACAACTTTGTAATTTTGACATCTACTTTTGCTAGTTTTGAGAACATCGCATATTTCACATGAAAAATCGAACTGAACTCTTTACCATGATTTGCACGTGACATCATCCACTATATGCTGGTGGCCGTTGCGATTGGTTCTTGCTGAGAAAATCCAATCCGGTGGCGCAGAATGCACGCTGCGGAAGATTTGTGCTCAGTGCAAGTCATGTATTTGAGAGACAAAAATGTCAAGAACTTGAGCACTCGACTCGGGCTCATGACAATCGAGTACGTCACGGTGTCACATGACTCGCGGTGAGAAGTCTTGATGGCATGTGACATCACGGTGTCAACGACGCTAATGAATCTATAGTTGGTGATAGGTCAAGAAGGAAGTGGCAGCCCCTCCCACCTCTGTCCCCTTTGGCAGAGCGGACGCTGGAGAGGAGGCGACCTCTCTCCACCGTTCGCTCCGTTGAAGTGGAAAGGGGTGGGAGGAGCTTCGACTTCCTTCTTGACCTGTCACCGACTATAAACGCTTTGCAGCAGCTGTGCATGGGCGCCGCCATAACTGACCTTCAGTGTTTGTTTCCCATTATTCTGTTTACTTCACTTCATTATTACCATAGCAGGCCAGGTTATTGCCATCTTAGATTTTATTCTGTATTTCTCCCCAGCATTGGCCTTTGTGGAAGCTCGTCCACACCAATTTCAGTGCCTCGGTATCTCGGTAAAAACAAGAGAAGGTCAGCCATGGCGGCTGTATTCTGGTGCGTGTGTAAAGCGTCTATAGTGACGTTAACAATTTAAGTCGACTTGACGCGCTGAGTCACAAGATTACGTAACGGGACCACGGGCCGTGACATTATTTGACGGCATGTCTTGACACTATGGCCGCACCTGACCACGTGAAACATGGTTAATCGTAGTGCCAATGAAAAAGCCCCACGAAAACCCATAATTTCTCATGCATAGCAATTGGGTACATGACAATTTGTTCCCAACATAGAAATACACCGCCGATTTGAATTTCTAAAACACTGTTCTTGTATTAAAAAAATACTTTGAACGGTGTTGAACCGTTTACCAATATAATTTTTTTCAGGTTCAGTTCCGGTTCATTTTCAACATGGTGTCGAAGATTTCGGTTCCGTTCTGTTCCAGTTCGGCCGGAAATCACGCTTTGGTTCTGGTCTTCGGTTCGGTTCGGTTCCGGTTCAACGCTCTGGTGGCCCTCCTTGGTGGTGACATGATTTTCTTTTGTTGTAGATGATTTCGTATCCATGTGCTCAAGCGTCCTGAAAAACTGATTTTTGAAAATCCACTCACTCTTGAAGAATGTTGTACGTTATCGAATCACCTTTTACGCCCTTAAACACAGCGACTGAACTGCATTTTTGTTTGTTAGCGTATTCAACGCTCATAACCAGATCAATTACATGGTCAATGCTGCTTCTGCTTGTCTAAAACCCTGTCATTGTTTAAGGATAAATCTTTTCTCTTTCAAGGTACCACTCTAGACTAGAAGTGACCATTTGTTCCATTACCTTTCCCACGAAACTGGAGAAAGCGATTGGGTGGTACGAGTTAAGATCTAATGGGGATTTTCCTGATTTGAAACTTGATATCACTTTAGAAGTTTTCCAGTCATTTAGAATGGCACCTCATTCGTATTATATACGTTAAGCATGCAAGAAAGTGATCTTTCTCCAAGATGGGCTAGTTCAGTATATAATATGCCATCTAGACCGGGTGCCGAAGACATATTACATGACGATAGTGCTTGTCTCATCTATCTTAGGTCGAAGCAAATATTAAAATATTCAGATGAATTAGAAGCGCTATTACAGCTAACTGATGACAATGACGTACAACCAGTTGAAGTTTGCGCAATTTTGGAACAACACTCTTCAGCGACCGAAATCTGGCTGTTCTGTTGGACTAAGGCTATTGAGTTAAATGGACGTGTTTGTTGTGGATTCGAACACAAACTTCAAATAATATTATATTTTCGAGTTGCTGTTTTCTAGGATCAAGTCCACCGCAAAACTTGCACCAGCATTTCTTTGGTAGCTTGTCAAGGTGTATCTTATTATGCGACTGTGGTCTTCACGCATATCGAATATCATCCGAAGTTTCGTTTTCTGTGCAAAACGTTCAGCTCGATGTCTCATAGCTCGAAGGCATACGTATCCTATACCGGCCCCTGACACGTGTATGCTTTAGGGACGTATAAAATCGCGTGGTGGCTGCTTTTGTTGCGGCTGTTATGGCCCTTGTAACTTCCACTGGGTTACTGGTTGCTTTGCATTGTAGTTAAAGGGAGTCTTCAAATTCTGTCCAGCTAATTCGGTTCAAATATAGATTTTCTTTGACACTACCAAAGCCAGCTGTTGTTGTGTACGTGGGAATATGGTCGCTTCTATGAGATGCAATGTCGCAGAACAAAATCTTACCCAAATGAATCCGAGTTAATTCGGCGGATCTTGTCACTCGACAACACAAATTAAAAAGACGCTGGATGCGGATATGTTTTAGAACGCCAAGGTACAAAATCCTTACCATGGAATAAGATCGAGTAAATTTTGAAGCATGACCATAGATTAAGGAAGCCTAAGATCCTAGCTCCACGGAAATAGGTAGGGCGTCTATCGTTAGGAATTAATGGTTCGCGTTCTTCGGCGATACGCAAAAGGTACATACCGCGCGTATTAACTTTAACAGAACGCCATCATCAATGGTGGGCGCAGAAATCACCCTTTAAAACATGTAGTGGTGGAATGCTTTGAATTATTTTATCGAGGTGCTGAGAGTCGAATGCCACACCAGGGGGAACGTTGGCATCAATAACCGTGAACTTGGAAGTACCTTTTTCGACTGTTGCCACTACGTATTCATTAGTGGAATGATGTATTAATATGTGCGGAATAAACGTAATATCGAGGCGAATAGCGAAGAGAACTCTGCTAAGATCTGCTACTCTTTGCGAATATAAAATGTTGTAACCGGATAACCGTGTCTGCTCAATAACAGTTGATTCAGAAACAGTTATAAGAGGAAAATGACACTGAAAAATAAACTGCTGAATATCAACGCAAGCCGCGTGCATTCGATTACATCAACGTTGCATTGGTAGGCAATTAATCAATTGTCACCATAGACTCACATGCCTGTGTGATGAATTAAAATATTCCTGTTAGGTTCATGAATACAAAAACAAGACGATCGGTAGAGCAGTATCAATTGGCGTGAAGGCATTCTAGCACCAGGGGAAACAGAATGCCGAAAAGAAGCTCTATATTTTTCAGTAAGTGAGGAGTTGACCAACCGCAATGTAGTAGAAGAGGAAGTTGGTGACTTTAACTGGAGTCTTGGCCTGCGCTGTCTTTTTTGTTTATGACATGGTCTGTTCTTCTGAATGCCTGGTTGAATGAGAGGCCCCGCTTGAGTGTGTTGTATTCAGAAGAATGTCTCAGTTGGTCGGGGCTTGTTTCGGTAGAAGCGGAAATTCGTTAAGGCTCGAAGGCTAGGTTGGACATTTACATGCATATTTTAAAAGGTCACGGAAATGACGTATTACGGTCTGATTGGTAGAGGCAATTGAATCAACCAATCAGATGCCAATACGTTACTTCCGTGACCTTTTTAAACGAACATGTAAATATCCGACCTTGGTGGCGGTGCACCTGTGTATGTATCTGTCTTTTTCATAGTATCCCATAAAGAATCCACACCAGTGTTTTCTGCGTCTGAGCTATGGCCCGCGGCTTGAGTTTGGAACTGACAGAAGGGCGTTTGCCACCAATCGTTCCTGCCTCTGACCAATTTCGCTAAAGGTAGGGTTTGTTGTCATCACCTTTCATGCTGAAATACCCAGGCAGCACAGTCACATTGAAAAGATGTCAAAAGAACGTGATGACGTCGGGAATCACATGTCGAAAGAACGTCGAGAGTCTGAACGTCAGGTCCCTTCGACGTAATATGGAAAGGCTAATGTCTGGAAAAAAGGGTGGATTTTACGTCGACATAACGTCCCACTTAACGACCTTAGAAAGTCGAGTGCACGTCTGAATTGGACGGGAAGTAAAGTGATCACGTTATATCGACGTTGGCACAAGGCACAATGTCCCATTTAACGACCATAAAACGTCGAGTATACGTCTAAACTGAATGGGATGTCTGTTGAAAACGTCATATTAACGATAAAATAACGTCCCATTTAACGACATAAAATGTCGAGCGCACGACTGTGATAATGTTATGTCAACGTTGAAATAACGTCCCATTTAACGACCATAAAACGTCGAGCATACGTCTAGACTGAACGGGATGTCAATTGATAACGCTGTCGACATGAATCACCTTGGAACGATGGAGTCAACCGGATCTGGCTTCGTTGCTCGAAGGTATGTTCGCGAAAGCATGCATATTCGGACGGAATAGACCATTTGCTAAATCCCCCAAGCGCCCCGGCCCGCTATCCAGGAATCATGGGAACGGTGTTCCTTGAGCTTCCTAGTAATCGGTAATTTCGACCACTTCGATGGTTAGACAGTTTTGTGTGTAATTCGGAGTCACCCTAAACAAACGTCCCATAGTGCCCAAGCACCTGTCATATCACTGTTAAGATTTCTCGTCAATGACAACGTTTTCGATACTGTGCATGCTGTCCACCCTTCAACCTGGCTCAGCTGCAGAAATCTCTTACATTATTATCATTCTCTTACAGCTTCAAAGACGTTGATATTAAGTTAGAAACGCTAAAAATGCTATAAACAGCCCCGCTGACTTTGAGCTAAATCCTGGTTTTGTTGTTCTGAATTCTCGGCTTTTTAAGCAATTCCTGCTAAAACAATATTCACGAGAATGATAATATTGTAAGAGATTTCAGCAGCTCAGTCAGGTTGAAATGTGCATTGCATGCACAATATAAAAATGCTGCCATTGACGAGAAATTGTAAAAGTGATGTGACAGCACCTTGGGCTCTATAAGGCGCTTGTTTAGGTTGATCAAGGTGTTCGCTCAGACATTGTTGGGACGTCTCGCGCTCAACGTTCAAAGAACCTCCCGGAAAAAACGTAGAACTTACGTCGAATAATGTCGATGACGTCAAGGTGTTGCTCAGGACATTGTTCGGACGTCTCGTGCTCGACGTTCAAAGAACTTCCCGGAGAAAACGTAGAACTGACGTCGATCAATGTCGATGACGTC